>JALIZH010029464.1:0-33352 GCA_030522465.1 Rhipicephalus appendiculatus | reverse complement strand
GCCGAGTACGAGCGCCGAAAGGCCCGCGCTTTCACCAGGGTACCACAGCCAGCTTTGCACGTTGGTTCTGGCGCTGGAGTTTGGACATTCTTGCTTGGTCTGTGACATGGTGTGGTTGCACTCTACTTTGTCTACGCCAAGGAAAGACCTAGAAGGCCACGTTAAGCACCTAAGGTCAACCAGCTTCGCTGTTTCTTAAGCGTTAGACGGCTAGCGTAAACTTCTTTTTTTTCGGAGACTGCAGTGCTAGTTATAGAAAGCGTCACAACAATATGTAGTTTTGGTCCTCGAAATAGAAGAGCATTTCTGCTCTAAAGCTAATGCTACTACCACCGCCTGTGTTTAAAACTGTGGCAGCTGTGTATTTTCCTTTACGACACTGCCATGCGGTTTTCCAACGCTGTACAATGCATGTCCCGGGCGCAATCATCGACGAAGACACTTAGCTAATGTGCCGGCCGTATATTGGTGGCCGTGTTAACGATTAGACAAATGTGTGCAGCAGCGGTATGAGAATGCCTTTCACGTCACACTTTGCCTTGATATAATGCCGATATAATGAACGTAAATGAGCGAAAGCCCAAACACGAGAAGAACGAGCGTTTGAACCAATAGCTTTCAGCTATCAAGAGAAAGGAAAGCAAGCGGTCATGATACAAAATGACCACAGGTGGCGCCGGCGTATAATAGGCTTGAGGTTCCTGCTGATCTTACGTTCCTCTCAGTATCACAAGGTCTTTGCTCTCGTGATAATTTCTGTGGGCTACCAGTTCTAGTAAGTGTTTTTCCAGGTCTAATGAGGTATATATACTAATTAAATGATAAATAAAACTTCTTTGCTCTTCCGTCTATTCCCTATCGACAGTGCACCGCTCCTGAGCTTTCTTTTATGTACTTTAAACGTGAAATTCATGGAAGACAGAACACGGGAGCGACCCATAAAAAAGAATGATTGAAGATGACACTGTTGAAAATTGCATTTGTGCGCAAACTGTCACATCTACTCTGAAATGGCTCTATTTGTCACAGTCGTAAATTGCTTCCCTCTTGAACCTATAGCGCCATCATGTTTCACCATTTACGGGACATACTGGTAGACTAGTGAAACCTTCTGATTCTGCGCCTCTACTACTGTAATGCGTAGCTATTGTAATTTAATGAATACCTCCGCTTTTGCCGTCCCATGAGTCGAACAAGCAAGTGCGGCAAAGCAGTAATCCCTACTCCGAAATTGGTTTCTTTATTGTTTGCATGCTTATGTCCCGAAAAAAGATTTCTTGTCACAGGCGCATAACTACAAATGACCCGGTTTGAAGCTGTGGTTTGTATTGTAGACTTAAGAGCATTTGATTATACTTAGGTGAAGTAAAGCGCAAGATCCCAGAACGCCATGTCTCAAGCTGTACGTTGTGAACAGTACTATAAACCAAGGTCCCAATCTAAGCAACTTGGTTGGTATTCCATTTTGTCGAATGGTAAAAATGCATGAGAAACAGCGCCGCAAAAAGGTGCCCAAACGCGCGAACATAGCTCTTGTTTCTGCGCCTTTCTGGTGTTCCTGCTTCTGGTGCGCATTTACCATTCTGAAAAAGTACCATAAAGCGCAAGACTTGCGAACTCACTGAAATATGAACACGCTCGAGAAACGTTGAGCAGCAGTGCGCGGACACTAAATCCTTGTATCGAAGGTTATTGATGCACGAAAATTCCCACACAATTTGTAGCCTCTATGAATCATACTAATCGAAGACAGGCGTAAGGAGAAAATACTATATGGGTTAGACGTGTACAGCAGGAGCGGTGCTTGAATCCCAATAAATGTGGCATCCTGCTTGCTGGTTCTCCTCGTAACGCAACTACGTGCTGCCCTATACCTCCGGCAGTCTTACTTCCGGAAGACGTGACAACGACCAGACACCTGCACCGTATCTTATGAATGAAACAAGGCCGCTGTGCCGCAATCGGTATAGCAGCCCAATGCTCATTTTAGCTCCTTATTTATTTGACGAACATACTTGCCCCCCATAAGTTTCAAGTCTGGCTTTCAGAAGTGCGTGATGTAAATATACCAGTGAACTGTGATCGCATGTGTACGCTGCTCGACAACGATAATATATTTAAATGCGAAGCATTTCTAAGCGAACTTCGGCGACTTTGAGCATATCTATCTAGCCACCTACGACTTTGTGCTCTCCAGACCGTATCGTTCATGGGATTTATACAAAAATTGGTATGGCATAACATAATCGTATGATGAAGATGATTGACTGGTCACATCATGAAAATGATGATTAACATGTCATGAACGGTATGATTTCCACGTCATGGCCGTCGTGCTCCTTCGGCCGTTTCCTTTACTTGATATATCCAGAAAGTGGTATGATGAGACATTTCTGCATGACCGACATAAATGGCAGGCGGTAATATGAAAATTATGACGTGCATGTCATGTACAACATGATTTACATGCCACGCTAATGACTTGAATGCTAGCTTGATATACACCAAATTTGGTACTGCGTGAGGTGACTGTATGACGAACATAAATGACAAGTGGTATGGAAATCATGACATGTCATGCGCAATATGACTTGCATGCCACGCTCATGGCACGCTCGCGGTTATTTCGCTAGCCTGATATCCATCAAACTTGGTATTGCGTGCCATGACTGTATGCGGACCATAAATGAGAAGTGGTAATATGAAAATCATGATATGTCATGTGCAAGATGGCTTGCATGCCACGCTCGCGGCCGCCTGGCTAGCCTAATATACACTAAATTTGGTATTGCGTGAGGTGTCTCTATGGAAAACATAAATGACAGATTTACAAATGAAAATCATGAAATCAATGTCATGTACAACATAATTTACAAGCCCCGTTCACGGTGCGCTCACGGCCGTTTTGCTAGCTTGATATACAACAAGTTCAGTATTGCATGACGTAACTGTATGACAAACATAAATGACAAGTGCTAATATAAAAACCATGACATGTCATTGCAGCCCGACTTGCATGCCACGCTCATGGTGCGTTCGCGGCCGTTTCGCTAACTTGATACTATATACTAAAATTGGTATTGCGTGACCTGGCTGTATGACGAACATAAGTGGCAGGAGGCAACATGAAAACCATGACATGCATGTTATGTACAGCATGGTTTGATTCTTACTAGCAGCTTCGCATTACATCGGTTCCCACAACGCGTGGGATCTGCCGGCTTTTTACAGCGAAAGCTGTTATGAGATCACAACAAGGGTCGTTTCTGCGCCGTAGTTCTCCGCCGCCGCCGCCGCTGCCGGTGTCCGTAACCAATATCGCACGAAATAAGAAAAAAACTAAATAAATAAAAAACACCTATGACCGAACGGGATTTCAACCCGGGTCTTCTGCGCGGCAGCCCAGCACTCTACCACTGAGCTACGCCGCTGCTTGAAACTACGGTACAAACTGACCCTATGCAGGCTTCATGTCGGGTAAGGAATCGCGTTAACGTGTGTTGTTAAGCGTTTAAAACAGTAAAAGTAAGAACCAGGCGTCACACAAATCGAATTGCGTAACGAGTGGGTCGTTCAATGCTCCAACCCATTACAAAAGCCTGAGGCAAAATTCTTCATCGTCGTCAGCCGCAGCATCAACAAAGTGCACATAATGCGTTACAAGAGTGTAGCGGGTACCGCGCTTTTCTGAAGAATGACGAATAATGACATAGTAGACGCTTCCCCACTACACACAATTTATGATGATTTATGGCGTAGTGGGTACCATGCAAGTGCGGTTGTTGTAGTTGCCCCAAGAATGTTTAAAAAAGGCTCTAGAGAGGCCGCTCTCCCAGCTTTCGCTGTGGCTGTGCTGCGAGTTCCGCGCAGGCCTGGCGGTTTTTTTTTTTTTGATTAGGTAACTTCGTCTATTTGAGAATCATAAATATCCGTTTCAAATACACCTCATTTTATGGAACAGTGTATTTCAGTAACCTTGCTCGTACATCTTCCATTATTGTTTCAGTGATTTGGCAGATTTTTTTTCATTTTTGTTTAAAAAGAATTTAAAGCAAACCATGACAATTTGCCAACCAATACACAAAATATGCTGATCATATTAATGTCTACACTGATGGGTCGTGTTAGAAACAAATTGATACGTTAGCTCTTTTAAGACCTGCATACCATGACAAGAAACATTTTAAGCTGTGTCACTTCACAACGCCCACAAGGGCAGAACTATTTGTTATACCTTCTCGTTTGCGCTCCAGGTGTCGACAAGCAGGACCTCTTCGCTGGGTATTTGGGAAGGACTCGCGAGCCTCATTAGTGTACAGAAAAGACATCGACTTAGGAGAAACCGATAACAAATTTACATATGCAATTTAAAAAAACATACGCCATAGCGAAATATTTAGGTCCCGATATAGATAGCCAGTGGAGTTCATGTGGAATCACGGGAAATATAACGCCTGATCATGTGGCATATGTAGCGTATTAAAACAATAATTTATCTCTGATGTCTCTCGTGACGATGTTTGTTGAACAAACTATTCAATCGATTGCCCAAGAAAACTTGGTTCGTAAACTGTGCGCAGAAGACCCATTTAATCCTGCAAGAAAATTTAATACTCAGTTTAAAATTACCCGCTCTATCCAGACAATAGTTCCCAAGCTTGGGCTAGGAACTCACTACACTAACAGTTTCATGTGTAGGAAAAGGGAAAAATTACAGTTTCGTCGATGTAAGGTGAAGCTATGAACGCGATAGGAACAAAATCAAATCTTATTCGAAGTCAGGCAAGTGGCTAGTTCTTCTGGATCCGATATTGCGTAACTAAACAAAACGTTCGATTAAAGGGAGTGACAATTGGCCAGAACGTGTGATTACATCTTAGTAGAAATAAAAAGACCATGAAATATAGTGACAGATTCCACCATTCTTTTCGAGTTGTGACTAGGCTTTATATTTTTAAATCGTCCTCACAAGTAACAAAACCGTTATTGCGCGCAGCCTAGTGGAAGAGCCTTGAAGCTGGATTTTAGAATATGAGTAAATCACTTTTCTGTACGTAGCCGCTTAGTCTGATGCTGTCATGTACTAATGCGCGTTTCTTGCTTTATCTTTCTGTTTTTGTGCATAAAAAAAAAAAATCTTAGCAACGCTCGGCGCAGACTACGCGGCAAAGTTCGAGAAGCTTTGCGATTATTAGAGATCATTCAGTTAAGATTACACGCAAGACATGAACAGTCCAGTTTATTCTAGAGCAGGGGGTCTCAAACACGCGGCCCGCGGGCTGCATGCGGCCCGCGATGCTCTGGGTTGCGGCCCGCGGCCCGCACATGAGTGTCTTCGGCCCACTTCTTCGTTCTTATTAAGTATGTTCGTGAGCTACACAGACTTGATTGGTCTAAGACATTGTCTCAGGGACGCGTCCCGCCTGTTCCCCTTGTTTTAAAATATGATCATGAAACAAAAATTATATTTCACAATCGGCGCCCTGATATGAGTCGTATTGGATATCGGCATCGACATGTTGGAATGCTGGCACCATATCTCCTTCAGAAATGACCTGTATTCGAGATATGGGAAAGCTTGCTTTCAAATAACAGCGTTTTCTCGCAAATTGTACTACAACCCCCCCCCCCCCCCGCTCCTACTTGCATCATTGACCCGGCCCTTGCGGGACTAAATTGCGTGACTGCGGCCCGTTGGCTGAGGTGAGTTTGAGACCCCTGTTCTCGAGCTTACGAGAGCCCGAGTTATAACGCTGGAAGGTTCGGTGGCTGCCCTGTAAAAGACGAGGCGTTCCAGCGATGATCAGATTACCGACGGCCGGCGCTCTGTTTGCCGCTATATGTCTTCAGCGTGTACTGCTTGTATACCTTGATTTTAATTTTCCTCTCTCAAGTTCGCCCCAATAAAGAGTTTCTTCTTGAACCTGCCAACTGCTGGCTTCTTCACCGTCCCGATCACGTGACGGTGTTTCTACTAAACGCAAGCAGGTTATGTTCACGAGAATGTAGACCTACTTAGTAGCGTGCAGCACTAAGCTGTTGTCGAATCTTTTTTTTTTCGATTCGAACACATACATATCACTCTTGTTTGTCCATGTGCATCGTCGTTTCAATGCTCCACGTGCTGTTGTCTATGTCAATGACTGCCTTATTGCAGAGGATTTTTTTTTAACCTGCGATTACTTCTGCCTCAAAGGAAACCAGCCTGCGAAATTTTCCTCTTGCAGAATATCCGTGACGTGTAATTGCTTAATTTGGTTTGGCTGTTGCTGCGCATTAATATAGTAATGTCTTTCAAAAGCAGAACTGAACAGGATTTCTTAAATTTGAGTTTCATTACAGCAGCACAGAAACAGCTAGCGTCTTGTCTAGAAACTAAGGACCGTCAGGGACCCCTAAATATACTATTTTATTCAGCTGACATTACTCAGAGCGTGAAGAGCAGACACTGATTGTAAGTAAAATTTTTGTGAAGAAATACCGAACCGGAAATATATATGCTGTGAAAACTGAACTGACAGTTAGGTAATGGAGGCTGTCAGCTACCAATGCCCTACGTTCATAAGTTCAGTATTGGACGTCGACGTGTCGGAAAATGTATTCACTTGTCGGTCATAAAGAACTTTCCATTGGATCGAGATTTGATACACTACCATGCGGCAGGGCGGCCTTTATTCGTAGCGTAAACTGCGCCATTCCACTTGCAACCTTTCCCAAATTAAGATATAGTTACTCCAGTTTCACCGGTGTGTGAGCCGACAAGTCTCCCGAGCGTAGACTGGGAAGGCAGCCACGCTATCAAGTTTCCACGATCTCAAGTGGTCATAGCCCTAGCGAAGTCACCTTCCAGAGTAGACGTTCTAGTACCGTACTCTCATGTAATAACAGTCTTACTCTGGTAAGACTCTGGACTTTTTCCAGGAGAAGTTTAGCAGATTTGTCACCTTCTGATGCAATATTTGTGATCTTCGTTATGACTTAGACGGCTGGGGCCTCATCGTACTGATACGGCATTTCCTGTGTGTCGTCGCCTTGTTCTTGCAGTATTTGCGCTCCTTCATCTTGCTGGCGAGCAATAGCAGGTGGTGGTAGTTTTTGTTACTGCCTGTAGTGAAGCTCGCTAAGTCAAATAGTATTTGTGTCTTGTGTTTAAAGATGGTCTTTCAACGTACGAGTTCTCAGGCTGTAATTAGGTCCAGAGGCCCCGTCCACATATGACGGCGTTTCGCTGACCTTTCTTTCCTTGCTAATGTCCATACATGAGCGGTGGACAGCGTCGGTCTTTGAGAACCGTGTTTCGTTTTTGATATGGCAGCGGCGGTCAGAACAGGATGAAATGATCTACGCTTGATTGAGGCGGCTGACTGCTTGTACACAGGATATGTTCGGTACGAGAGTATGACTTAGCACCTTGCGCTTGTACCCTTCCTTGAAGTCATATTGCTTGAATGGAACTAAAGAGACGCGATTAAAATACTGCGCTGCAGTTACTGGGACATAATAGGTTAGAGAGGACGCACGTTACGAACTGGATACGACAGTCGCAACCATGCAAAGCCAACTAGGCCAATACCTCACTCTGCTGACTAATGTGGTCGCCTTCTCGCGAGATATTTTGTAACCAGGCACCCCGGTGTTGTTACCTTACGAGCAGCTCGTGGAGTAACACGCCCAAGTTGTTCATACCTTCTGATCTGCATTGAGGCCCACCACAGCCTATGACATTCTACTTACCATGGTAGTGACGAAAATAAGTCTTCAACATCTATACTGAAACCGCAAGTGCCCTCTATGCCACTTTTCCTGCGTAGGCTTACGACCGACGACGAGTGCGGAATAGCGAACGGGTCTTCCACGTGCAAAGCGCTCAAGTGTGCCTGTAGGTAAGTAGACACCGTGAGACACCACGTACCTTTCTCGGACACAATGGCACGAAAAGGAATCACCGGCTTGTGCGTTTTCACCGCAAAAAGGTCTCGAGTGTCAAGCACTTCAGCTTTTTCACATCACTGCCCACTTTTCTCAAGTTCAACCGAAGTAAGAGCTCCCGCACTTGCCTCCCTACCTCCGATGGCTTATCCGACACTTCGCGAAAGTTTTTAAGCTCGGCGGTACCTGCTTTTTCGAACCCGCGACCTTCGGGTCAACAGCCGAGCACCATAACCACTGCTCCACGGCGGCGGAAAAGGAAATGCCACAACAAGCAAGAGACGGAGACGCAGGGTAGAATCCCCTCGCTATAGGCTGGATAGGATCTGTAAATGAAGATGTTGCTCTAAGGCATGTATGCATGGACTGGTAAACGTCGGAAAATTCCGCCGGTCTAGCGTTGAGACGTGCGAGTGCACGAAGCCGTTTTGCAGCGTCAGATCATGATAGCGGGATGGCGACACTGCTGACGCCTACCCGGGTGGATGAGGCAGCTGGTCCTCTTGATTATTGCCGGGAATGTCGCAGTGAATTAGTGACCACTGGAAAATTATGTTGTGTCTTTTCCCTATAGCTTCACGGTGAACGTGCCTGATTTCTGCAATGAGCTGCAACGTGCCGTAAAGCGGAAAGCAGACTCTGTAGGACCGCTTTACAAATCACAGATGATAGACCACGAATAGTTGGTTCTTCTGTGACAAAGTCAAGAGCTCCACGGAGGGCTACTAGTTAAGCAGCTGTAGTTGATGTTGCGTAGTACATCCTCAGCTATACTTTGATAGATCTTGCCGGAATTATTACTGCGGTGGTTAAGCTGCTGGCCGTAACTGAACCATCAGTGTAGATATAGATGCCACCGTGGTGCTCCCCATGTAAAATAAGTAGTGCTGCCTGTTTCATGGCAACCGATGACATTCTTGATTTTTCGTGATTCCTTGTATCTGAAGCCCCACTTATGGTCGCTGTAGGCACCATAAATGCAAGGACGGTCTTGCAACAGGTGTGTAGTTTGAGGGCAGTGCAACATGACTCGCACCAAGAATATGGCTGAATGTCATATTCGGCCTTCTTGCGCATAACGATGCAAGTTGGTGGGAAGTTATCCTAGCAAGGTGTCCCATATGCGTCCGTGGAGTATCACTGGCTGCGTACTTGACGTGGGGTGTGATCTCCTACTATAACAATTCTTGCTACTGTAGACGCACATTTCGGAAGGCCGAGGCATGTCCTTTGAGCTTCAACTTGTAGTCCCTGGAGTGCACACAGATTTGTTTTGCAGGCCTTTCAGATCAGAGGAAGGCTGTCTCGCAAAACCGAGAAATAGTGCATTGTAAGGCATAGACCTTACCGACGTGCCCCACGACTTCCCGCCCAGAAATTTGAGAATTTGCGTTATAGCACTTAGGCATCTTTTGAAATACGAAACGTGTGGCGTCCATGATAGATTGAGGTCGATAATTATACCTCAAATTCAATACTTCCAGTCCTGTGTACCTGCTTGCCCTTTGATCGTTATAGTGTACGGCCACATTTTCTGGCGTGTAAATGCGACAAGACAGCACTTCTCCGGTGACAGTTGTAAAGTTTGCTTTTTCAAATAAAGCTCTGTCAATATCGCTGCCTTTTGTATCCTGGCTCGTAATTGTAGGCGTGTCACGGCAGATGCCCATATGCAGATGCCATCTACATATTTAGAAACCTGGACTCTCTGGGGCAGACATTTTATAAGGCCTTGCGACACTCCGTGTCCTACTTGATGGTAAAGTGTGGCACCGTCCTCGGTAACCATAAACAAACTTCTGCCAAAGAAGCAACCAAAAAAGGATTTGAGGTGATGGCGTATGTCGCGCAACCATCGACCGAAAGTGCTATAACAGTGCTAGGTTGGAGTGAGATCCAGAAGAAGGCTAGGTACTTCACCTGGATGATGGAAACGGGCACTATGAGCACTAGCATTTATGAGAGTATGGCTCAACGCAGACTCGTGGCTTTAGGCTGGTATGGGTGTTAATGAATCATTAGAAAGGAGCAGTTTCCGTCGTAAATTAGTTGGCTCGGTTTAGATACGCAGGTTAACCTTAGAAGTCCTAGAAAAAAACGAGAGCTCATGAAGGCATTGTTTGCCGCTAAAAAGACGCACACAAAAGAAGACGAGGACGACGCCACGGGTGGCACTTCCCACTATATTTATTTGTAATGCTTTTTAGACGGCATTCAAAGGGGCTTTGTTTTACGCACGAATGTCCACATCGGAACACTTTACAATTTTTTGACATAAGGTGGACTTTCACCAAGAGGAATGTTTTCTGGCAGTAATCGGCATGTGCTAAGAAGGGGGGTGGTGCCATTTTTCTCAGTCACCTCAAAGTTAACAAAGCAGAGCGTTGCAGTGCTCTGCGTGGAGTCGGCCCTAAATAAATCGCGTGTTCACACGATGCGGTTTGCTTTTGATAATCAGATGCATCGCCTCAAAAGGGCAGGTTTCCCTTGTACGTTATTGACGTACAAGGGAAACAGAAGATCAAAGGCAAGAAGAAAGCAGTGGCACTTGGTACGCAAACGATGACCGTAAGACCTACAGTTGGGTCATATATTCACAAGGTTACCCAGAACCTCAAGAAGGTGGCAGGCAGGTATGGTGTACCGCTAGCCTCCTCAGCCCCGGTTAAGCCCAACGTCACACATGCTGAAGACATTCACTACGCCAGCGTCGTGGCGCTTAAGTAATTAAAACAGAAGGATCTGTGTTGCAAGCGTTTCAACCACGCATATTTTTATTTTACTTGTTCCGATGGAGAAATTATCGCAATCTCATCACTGTGATGCCAAGTGACCACTTCGAACTTTCGCCGAAATATTGTTAGAGCAGAGTTCCGCGCTAGTTTGAAGAACTGTGTGATGAGACCAGCGCCCGCTTAGGCCGCTTTGGCTGTTGAATTCCAGATCGACGGGTTTCTTCTTTCTTGTTGAAATCCTCGCAGTCGATCCAGTCTACCAAGGGGCCGTTCCTTTGCTCAGTGACAAATGCCTGGCATTTTCCAGTTGGCTGCACAATGCGAAGAGAGGTTCATTATTACCGAAGAGAACTGTATAAGCCGTCATATCACTGCGCCAGCACGTTAAAGCACTTAAACAGTCTTCAAATTTCTGTGATCTATACCTTTGCCATAATCTTAGGATTCAAGTGCTCCACATTTTACGACACGTGCGTGCGTGGTAGTGATGCCCTTTAAGCCTGGAACTGAACTAAATTAGGCCATCTTTGTAAACTTGTCTGGTAGAATAACATAGGAGGGGCGGGGGGGTGCTGGAAGCTAAAACGCGTATACATGGAAGATAGTGAGAACTCCTACTTGAAAATTAATGCCATGAATCTTGATGGCGTCTTCCTGCGCCCATTTTTTGGATCATAATTCTAAATATCCTTCTACTGCAAAAGGGCCAGAATCCCAACTCAGCAACTTTAAAAATCATTTATCAAGCCCAAAGTGCACAATTCCGCACAAAGACCTTAAAAAATTTAATCACGCTGTTTCGCTTAACTACAAGGCGTTACGGCTAACGCCGGAGCCACGTTTACAGGTTCGTTTAGGCCGTGAACGCACGCCTTCTTATCTGATGCCTCATTCTAAATTGCGTTTTGTCTGATAGCAGTCTGACACTCGAGTCAATAGAACGGAATCCCTTTCCTACTGCGATCCATTACCGTGCTCTCAGTTCGCTCGTGTTAAAGTACACGAACCAGTGAGCGCGTCACATGCAGTTCCTCGCAATCTTGAATCGTGGAGGCCAGCGCTACTGAACTGTGCGTTAGAGTGCACCGTTTGCGGTATCAATCTGCTTCCTCTACGAATAATTCTTTCCAAGTCAGCCATTTCCTATGGGCGTAGTTTTAATGTGGTGCCGTTGATATATATATATATATATATATATATATATATATATATATATATATATAGGGGTGCTTTCAAGAACGCACGGGGCAAAATATTTCGGTTGATTCCACGTACCATGGGAATCAATGTTATGCGAAGCATGGGGAGGGAACGTGTCTGTGTAACTTTTTTATTCATATATATATATATATATATATATATATATATATATATATATATATAGATCCCGATTCTATCAAACGGCCGAGCTGGACACGGCAAAGGTTGTAATTCGCCAGACGCATAACAAGTTGTTTTCCGTCGCTGACACTCAGTGCATGAACGTATGTACTTGCGAACGTATGTGTACATGCCACGCCAGAAGAAGCGCTGGCGAAGTCGGTCGTATGTTTTCAAAACGCCAGCGTGGGCGTTCTATGGGTCCGCGTGGAAGTACGTGCACAAGTCGGAGCGCAAATGGCGAGGTATCACAAGAAGCCATTTCCTACCATCTGGTTGATAGTTGCGGCGGTACAACATGGCGTCCCGTATCGCATAATGGGGGACTTGTCGGCGTAGTGCACGAGGTGGCCGCTGGCATGGTGTCGCCGAAGACGAGGATAGAACGTCGATGAGCGAGGCTATCCAAGGGTCTTTGCGCTGTTCCGAAGGCATGTCAGCGATATCGATGTTGGAAATGGTAGCTTCGGCAAGGGAAACAGGTGCAACGGCTGCAGGAAGGGGCGAACGAGAAAGTGCATCTGCGTCGGTATGCTTGCGCCCTGAGCGGTAAATGACGCGAATATCAAATTCCTGTAACCGTAGCGCCCAACGTCCAAGACGGCCCGAAGGATCCTTCAATGAAGCGAGCCAACAAAGTGAATGATGATCGGTAACGACATCAAATGGGTGGCCGTACACGTAAGGGCGGAATTTTTGTAATGCCCAAACAATGGCCAAACATTCCTTTTCGGTAACCGAGTATTTGCACTCCGTCTTTGTCAGGGCGCGACTAGCATACGCAACGACATACTCGGAGAAGCCAGGCTTGCGCTGGGCAAGGACAGCGCCAAGTCCTATGCCACTGGCGTCCGTGTGCACCTCGGTTGGAGCAGTAGGGTCGAAGTGGCGTAAAATAGGTGATGAAGACAGGAGATGGCGTAATGTTGCGAAAGCATCATCGCATGCTGGTGACCAGTCAGAGAGGTGTCCATCGCCGGTGAGCAGCTTTGTCAGTGGTGCGATTACCGAAGCGAAGTTCTTCACAAAGCGGCGAAAGTATGAACACAGACCGACGAAGCTGCGAAGCGCTTTGAGGGTCGTAGGCTTCGGGAACTCAGCGACAGCGCGAAGCTTCTCTGGGTCCGGTAGGACGCCATCCTTTGAGACAACGTGGCCAAGTATTGTGAGCTTCCGAGCTCCAAAGCGGCACTTCTTGATGTTTAGCTGAAGGCCTGCACGCGTGAGGCAGCTCAATACTTCGTTGAGACGACGGAGGTGACTGTCAAAATCAGGGGAGAAAACAACCACATCATCCAAGTAACATAGGCATGTCTTCCATTTTAACCCACGCAAGACGCTGTCCATCATTCTTTCGAATGTTGCAGGCGCATTACAAAGGCCGAAGGGCATAACATTAAATTCATATAGACCATCGGGTGTCACGAATGCAGTTTTCGGGCGATCTGATGGTGCCATGGGGACCTGCCAATAGCCGGACCGAAGGTCTAGTGATGAGAAGAATTCGGCCCCTTGCAAGCAGTCCAGGGCATCATCGATGCGTGGCAAAGGGTACACATCTTTACGCGTAACTTTGTTTAAGCGGCGGTAATCGACGCAGAAGCGAATCGAGCCGTCTTTTTTCTTCACAAGCACAACAGGTGAAGACCAGGGACTGCTTGACGGCCGAATGACGCCACGTTGCAACATGTCGTCTACTTGGTCGGTGATCACACGACGCTCAGCAGGAGACACACGGTATGGGCGCTGTCGCAGAGGCGCTTGTGAGCCGGTGTTAATGTGATGGACAACGGTGTGGGTTCGCCCTAACGACGTCTGCTGACAATCAAACGAGCCTCGAAACTGGTGAAGAAGTGCTAGGAACTTCTCGCGGTGTGCCTCTTCAAGTTCGCCATCTATTGAGGGGCCAAACGCATTCATGTTTGGGGGATCAGGCGGACTGGCAGATGGCGTCAGTGCATTAAGGTGCATATTACTCGCCCCGTCAAGGCCGAAGATGGAGGAAACTTCTAAGTCTTGGAACGTTCCAATGCATTCGCCGCGGAGCAAGGTTGTGGGAGACGGCAAGGGATTCGTGACAAACAAATTCGTAGCGCCGGTCGTAATGTCCAGAATAGCGAATGGCAACGCGAGGCTCCGTCGACGTTGGAAGGTCTGGGAGGGTGTAAACAAAACTGTAGACTCGGACACATCGGCACAGCACACGGGAACAAAGGCTGCGCTATTCGGTGGTATGTCGATGTCGTCGGCCACAAATAGCTTGTTCAACTCAGGTTCAGGCGACGAGGAACACAACGCAGAGAAGGCAACTTCCGCACGAGCACAGTCGATAACCGCATGATTACGAGACAGAAAATCCCAGCCGAGGATCACATCATGAGAACACGCTGGCAGCACAAGAAATTCAACAGTATACAAAGCACCTTGGATTACAACGCGGGCTGTGCAGGCAGCTGACGGTCGAATATGGTGAGCGCTGGCAGTACGGAGGTGACAATCCCTCTGACGTCGTGGTGACCTTCCGAAGCAGGCGGCAAAGTCTCAAATCAATCACTGAAACGGCAGCACCAGTGTCCACAAGCGCAAGGGTACGATAACCATCCACAAAAACGTCGATGAGGTTTGCCGGAGAAATGCGAGGACTTGATCCTTTCGACGACGACGCAGTTCGTGCCTCGGGAACTGCGGCATCTATTTTTCCGCCTCGGGAGAGTAGGGTCGACGGCGCATAGGTGACGGTGAGCGACGTCGGGGAGATTGAGATCGGTGGTTAACTGAGGGCAGGCGGTCGGGTGAAGAAGATCCTTGTTGCCGTGCTGTGCCACTAAAGCGTCGAGAGTCGTGCGGCGATCTTTGCATTGTATCTGTGTGGACGGGAGGGCGGCGGCGGCAGAAACGTGCCACGTGTCCTGCATAACCGCACGAATAACAGATAGGGCGGTTGTCTGCTGTGCGCCACGGATTCGGAAACGTAGCGACTGGTCGGCCGAACGGAACCGGTGATGACCGAACAGGCACCGGCGAGGGCGCATAAGCTGGCTGACGAGGCGGCCTGGCTGCGACGACCTGTGCGTACGTCAAGGGCGCAGCCTCCAGAGGTGGTGAACGAGGGAAAGGCAAAGCGTCAGCGACCTCTTCTTGGATGACGTGCCTTATTGCTGGAGCGAGATGATGCGTCTGGGCTGGTTCGGGCGTGCTCGATAAAATGGACAGCTGCCGAGCGACCTCTTCACGCACGAACTGTTTTATGTGAGCCAACATGTCATTCTGGTCTCCGAGAGTCAATGCCGCGATCGAGTCACGCTGTTCCAGAGAGCGTCGAGTTTGGGCGCGTTGCTTGCGCAATTCGTCAAAACTCTGGCATAAGCTGACAAGCTCGGCTACGGTTTGCGGGTCTTTGGCTAACAACATTTGAAATGCGTCATCGGCTATTCCCTTCAGTATCTGTTTGATCTTGTCTGCTTCGAGCATCGATGGGCTGACACGCTTGCACAAGTCAACAACATCTTCAATGTAACTCGTGAAGGTCTCTCCCGGCTGTTGAGCACGCTCACGAAGTCGTTGTTCTGCGCGGAGCTTTCGTACAGCAGGGCGGTCGAATACTTCCGAAAATGCCTTCTTGAAGGAAGCCCAGCTGGTAATGTCAGCTTCGTGGTTCCGCAACCAGAGACTAGCGACGCCGGCCAAGTAAAAGCTTACGTAGGTCAGCTTTGCCGCATCGTCCCACTTGTTCGCTGCGCTCACCTTGTGATAAATAGCCAGCCACTCCTCAACGTCTTGGTCGTCAGTGCCGCTGAAGATCGGTGGGTGACGCAATGGTATCACGCCAGGACATGCGGTGGCGGGAATCTGGGAGGTACCTTGGGTGGAGGGTTCTTCCGGCATTGCTGGCACTGGAGGTAAGGTGCGACTTCGTAGGTCCAGCTTCGAAGGCTACCCAGCACCTCCACCAAATTATAAGGGGGGTTTATTGAAGAAAACCAACGGCTTGATATCAGGGGCGTCAGTCACTGTCACGCGCTCTCTCGGCTCTTCGTCTTAGTCGTCTTCTACTGTTGCTCCGACCCGATGCTGTCTCTCTTCCCCACTACAATATATATATATATATATATATATATATATATATATATATATATATATATATATATATATATATATATATATACAGGCATACGTCCATTCGCTTTACAAAAAGAGATGCAGCCACGACGTGATCATTCAAAATTGGTAACATCCTTGTCACGGGAACCTGACGTGACAGAGAGGTCGGTTACGCGCGCGCCGGGCGCGATGAGCTTAGATATCGCCATTAAAATTCGATGTTGAATCTGTCGAATTCCGTGCTGGTTTTGTGACTTCGAAAAAATCGGTATGATACACACTGTCATTCACTAAAACTTTCTAATATTAACAACTGTCCTCAAGTCAATAAATAAAAAGTAAATTAACGCGTTTCTATTAATTAACCGCAACCGGGTCACTTCAGCAGCGGCAAAGTGTTTCCGCCTCGAGGTGGAGTTTGTTGTGAAACGCATTGAACTCACCACCCAACTATATTTTCTTGCAAGGTCTACAGGAGACCAGTGTTGCCATCGATGGGCGTGAGAAATCCGCTAGAAAGCAATAAGAAGTCCGCCAGATTCCGCTAGATTCTAAAGCATATCCGCTAAATTTCCCGCTAAGACTTATTTCATTAAAAAGAAACTGAAATTTCGTATGATAAAAATTAAAGGACACTTTGTACATTCCAAAGTGTGTTCGGCGAAAGCGTGTGACCATTCCACTGATGGAAAGACGGACGGACAGACGGACGGACGGACAGACGCACATCCGGACGGACGGACGGACAGACGCACATCCGGACGGTTGGACGGACATCCGGACGGACAGACGGACATCCGGACGGACGGACAGACGGACATCCGGACGGACGGACGGACATCCGGACGGACGGACAGACATCCGGACGGACGGACGGACGGACGGACTGACGGATGGACGGACGGACACCGGACGGACGGACGGACATCCGGACGGACAGACGGACATCCGGACGGACGGACGGACATCCAAACGGGCGGACGGACGGACGGACATCCGGACGGACAGACGGACGGACACCCCTACTTAAAATCCGCATGCCGTCATACGAAAAACATACGGATTCCGCATATTTTCCGTATAAAATATATGGATTTTGTACGGACGTATACGGATGCTTACGGAAATTGTAAGGAACATACGGAAGTATCATATGGTACATAAGGAATTCCGTATGGGCGTACGGATGTAGCCTCAAGGAACATGCGGATGCCGTATCTGTTATACGGATAGACTCATACGGCGATACGGAATATACGGAAAGTATGATACGGAACATCCAGAAACCGCATGGGATACGGAAAGAAAAACGGAATCCGTATGTGCTATGCGGAAAGATCCACGTGGCAATAAGTAGTATACGGAAAGCATGGTGTTCTACCTCAACCCATGACCATAAGCGAGCGCACGGGGGGGGGGGGGGCTTTTCCCTCTTGTCACCCTAAGAGAGAGGGGCCTCCCTCCCTCTTAGGTATGGAGGAGTATAGCCTCCTCTACTTTCTGTGCCCGTCAAACGCTCCCTCGGCGACCGTCGTCTTTCCCTCTCACCCACCATGGTATTACGCTACATTGCAACGCGGCGCGCCGCCACCTACGTTGGGCTTGTCTTTCGTGGCTTGAGGCGCTCCTGCCAGTGTATCGCACGCTGCCGCGTCTAAGCAATTGCGCTTGCGACATTTCCTTGCTGCTGCGATTCTTTACTGATATACCCGTAAGCGTTTGTAGCCATCCTGGCCGGATACCTGGAACGCCAGTGCTGAAGCGGCTGCCCTGCCCTTCGCAACCAGCTAGGTGTTGGATGTCCTGTGGTTGTGCGGCATTGAATTGGCGCCCGTCGGCTAGCTGTTGCCTACATTGCAACTAAATGGTGACAGGTGTGTGTGTGTGTGTGTGTGCCGACAGGAAAGGTTTATAATCTGCAGGATCTCGTAACACCTTGGGAACCCGAAGGTGCATGACGCGACCTGCCACAACTCTAGTTACATCGGAGAACCACCTATTTTTGTGTCACCATGGACTTTGCTTGCTCCACCACGTTTCCCGCTTGCTTGGCATCACAACTTCAAAGGTTTACCCGCCAGTGAGAATGCCATGCCTTCATTGCAGTTAAGGATGGCGGGTCAATGCAATTACCTCGCAACGGCAGGACCTGTGTGAGAGATTCTGCTGTTTCTACATCCTCATAATATTGAGCATGGTCAGTGGTGGCAGACGTGAAGAAGTGCGTGTGTGGTGGTGCGTGCCAGTACAGTGGTGTCGTGTCGTCTCGCATACAGTGCACATTGTTTGTACTTATTCTGCATACGTAGGTACGCGTGCAGAATAAAGGTTATGTTTTATTGCCAGTGTGGATGCCAGGCCTTTATTGTAAATAAGGGTGGCAGATTAGTGCCATTCCGTTTCCAGTGCCGCGTGAGATCTGCTGCTGTTTCTACCTTCTCGTCATATATGGCATGGTCAATGGCGGCAGGTGTGAACAAGTGCATGTGTTGTGGCGTGTGCAAGGGTGTCGTGTCATCTGACAGTGTGCATTGTTTATGCTTATTCTGATTTGTGTGTGCCCGGGTGTCGTGTCGCCTGACAGTGCGCATTGTTTATGCTTACTCTGCGTGTGAGAAACTGCCACTGTTTCTACATTCTCGACACATGGCGCATAACCAGTGGTGCAGACGTGAACAAGTGCGTGTGTGGTGGTGCGTGACAGGGTGTCGTCTTGTCTGACAGTGCGCATTGTTTGTGGTTATTCTGCGTGGTGCATGCGAGGTTGTTGTCATCTGACAGTGCACATCATTTAGCTTTATTCTGCGCGTACATATGCAGAATAAATATTATTCAGTTTACTTTGATCTCTCGATTAAGTTGTCCTCCAACAAGTTCTGACTTAATGAAGACCTTGTTTGCATTGTATGGACTAGCTAAACCAAAATCACACAACAATTAACCCTTGTACAGGTCAGTTTTGCCTTACAGAAGATAGATTTTAGTATCCCGAAATGGAAGGTACAAAATCATATGGCATCTGATGCGGAAAAGGTATACTATATGTAAGCCGTATCATGCGGTTTCCGCACGACCACAAATCTGCACGACCAGCCGTATCATACGGCATCCATAATCATAGCTCGGCACACTCACTCATGAGTGCACTCAACTCACACTCATTTGAACGTGGTGAGTTGAGTATGAGTGAGTACTCATGCGTGTGAGTGGACGTGAGTGTGAACGTGAGTGAGAACTCATGAGTGTGAGTGGTCGTGAGTGTGAACGTGAGTGAGTACTCATGAGTGTCAGTGGACGTGAGCGTGAACGTGAGTGAGTGCGAAGGCTGAAAAAATTGTGGTGAGTGAATTTGAGTGAGTACTCCCTTAAAGTGCCGACCTATGGAGCTCGGCACACTCACTCATGAGTGCACTCAACTCACACTCACTCACACTCATTTGAACGTGGTGAGTTGAGTATGAGTGAGTACTCATGAGTGTGAGTGGACGTGAGTGTGAACGTGAGTGAGTGGAGGTGAGTGTGAACGTTAGTTAGTACTCATGAGTGTGAGTGGACGTGAGTGTGAACGTGAGTGAGTGCGAAGGCTGAAAAAATTGTGGTGAGTGAGTTTGAGTGAGTACTCCCTTAAAGTGCTGACCTATGTCCATAATACCATATTTCCGTATAAATGGAAGCCGTATATACGGAGGATACGGATCCGTATAATCCATATATATGGATTATGCGGATTCGTATCATGCGGATCCGTAATACCATAATTCCGTATGTACGGATCCGTATCTTCCGTACGTACGAATTTTTTCACTAGGGACCGGACGGACAGGCGGACGGACGGACAGACGGACATCCGGACGGATGGACGGACGGACAGACGGACAGACGGACGGACGGACATCCGGACGGACGGACGGACACCGGACGGACGGACACCAGACGGACGGACACCGGACGGACGTGAGCATGAGACATTAAAGGCTTTCGCCTTAAAAAAAGCCGACAGATCCCACGCACTGTGGGAATCGATGTAATGCGAAGCAGCCAGGAAGGAGCAGATCATGCTTTACATAATTTGTTTGTCATGTCTTACATGTTAGGACCTATCATTTATGTTCATCATGCAGTCACGTCGCGCAATACCAATTTTGGTGTATATACAGCTAGCGAACTGGACGCAAGCGCACCATGAGCGTGGCATGTAAATGGCGTTGTAGGTGACATGCATGCCAAGATTTTCATGTTACCACCTGCCACTTATGTTCATTATACAGTCATGTCACTCAATACCAAATTTGGTGTATATCAAGCTAACGAAACGGCCGCGAGCGCGCCATGAGCGTGGAATGCAAGTCATGTCGCTCATGACTTGTCATGATTTCCATATTACCACTTGTCAATTATGTTCGTCATACAGTCATGTCACTCAATACCAAATTTGGTGTATCTCAAGCTAACGAAACGGCCGTGAGCACGCCATGAGCGTGCCATGCAAGTCATGTCGCACATGACAAGTCATGATTTCCATATTACCAGTTGTCATTTATGTTCGTCATACAGTCATGTCACTCAATACCAAATTTGGTGTATATCAAGGTAACGAAACGGCCGCGAGCGCGCCATGAGCGTGGCATGTAAATCATGTTGTTCATGGCATGCACGTCATTATTCGCATATTAGCACCTGTCATTTATGTTCGTCATACAGTCACGTCAATCAATCCCAAATTTGGTGTATATTCGCCCGTGACAATATCAAGCTAACGAAACGGCCGCGAGCGCGCCATGAGCTTGGCATGTAAATCATACTTTTCATGACAAGTTAGTCATGATTTTCATGATATGACCAGCCATTTATGTTCGTCATACTGTCATGTTATGGCATGCCAAATTTGGTATAAATCCCATTAACGATACGGCCAGGAGAGCACAAAGTCGTAGGCGGCTAGATGGATACATAGATAGATAGATAGCTAGATACGCTCAAGCTCGCCGAAGTTCGCTAAGAAATGCTTCGCATTTAAAACCTTTATCATTCTTAAACACTCCCTAAAACTATGAGAGCTGAGCTAACATATAAAAAAGTCTTCCAAAGAGTGTAACTAGAATGCTAGAGGCTTCAGTGCTACGGTTGTCGTCAACCTAACCATAGATGAGGCTAAAAGTTACAAATGTTCGCTAAGGTTGGGCCAACGTTTTAAGGTTGGGCCAACGCCCTACCCAACGCCCAACGTTAGTCCCAGCTGCCTGTAGGCTTTCGCGAGCAATTCGCGGTGGATGGAGAGGGCGGGGCAGGAGAGGAAGAGATGCGCCACGGTTTCCCTTTCTCCGTAGTCACAGCAGAAGGGCGAGAGTGCACCGCGGAGGCGATGGCGGCGCTCAGCAGGCCAGACGGAACCAGTCCACAGTACGAGGAGGAGGGAGCGCTCTTTCCTGGTGAGCGTGCTTTCCGATAGATAACGTGGTGGATAGCCGGCAGCCGCGCGCTCGTCGGGGTGGTTGCGGACGAGCTCGCGCCGAAGGTTTCGGCGCGCTGAATCCACGGAGTCCGCGCACGAGGTCAGTGGAGCCGCTGGGTCGTGTGCTGCCTTTGTCAGGTCATCGGCAGCCTCGTTCCCTGCGATACCGAGGTGCGAAGGAATCCATTGGAGGGCCACGTCGCATCCGTGTTCGCGTAGGCTGTGGAGTGACCACGCGACACGTTGTGCGAGTGGGGGGGGCGCGGTCCTTCTTGGCGAGTTGGCGGAGGGCAGACCTCGAGTCCGTGAAGATTGCCGCGCGTGAGACTTGCGGCGATTCACGGCTGAGGTCGGCAGCAAGGTGGATGCCTACCAACTCGGCCGTGGTGGAGGAGGCGCGGTAGGGAAGCCGGCATTGGCGCTTCAATGCCAGCTGTGGTGCCGTGCAGTCAGCGGCCGCAGAGTGGTCCTGTAGCACTGAGGCGTCAGTAAAGAACTGCGTCCTACCGGCAAGGTCCTGGTCCATCCTGGCGGTGGCTTCCTGAGCGATGGCACAGGCTGGTGTGTTACGCTTCGAGCGTATACCTGGGAGCTCGAAGCCGATGGGGAGCGGCACTCTTAGGTGAGGTGGCGGCCACGGGGGGATCTCGTGTGCAGAGTCCACGACGATAGAGTAGAACGTGTGAAATAAAGATCCGACACGCGAGTCGGGCAGTGTACGCAGCTGAGAGAGGATGGGAGCCCCGCGTCCGGTGCACGATTGAGGCGCTCGAGATGGTAGAGCGCACGCAGTTCCCCTGTGAGTGACGCCGGCCAGGTGCCTGTCTCTGCGAACGTGGCAGCAACTCTCGAACTGCGCGGGAGTCCGTGACACATGCGGAGAACTCGGCGGTGGTCGGCGTCGATGGCGTGCCACTGTATGGGACGAAGACCGCAGAGGGGAAGGGCGTAGTGTACCTTGGACATCGCCATGGCCTCGTAGATGTTCATGGCGAAGGATGCGGGGCATCCGGTCCTTCGCGCGAGAATCCGTCGGACCGCACCTTCAACACGGCGTCTTTCACGACGCACACGGCTCAGTTCTAAGTTCTACTTGAGTCTGTGGTCTATGGTGAGGCCGAGGTAGCGGACGTGGGTTTTCCATGGGATCGGAACACCGCAGTGTGACGGGGCGCGTGGTACGCCGTTCACTGGCGCGCGGGTGGACGAGGAGTGCCTCTGTTTTGGCGGCCGAGATGCGTAGGCCTATGCCGTCCAGGAACCCGGCAACGGCCTCGAGAGCGTTCTGGAGACACCTACGCACGGAGGCGAGGTATCGGGTGGGGCCGCGCACATACAGGGCAATGTCGTCCGCGTAGATGACCGCGCGCACAGTGAAGTCGTCTTGCTTAGGAGGGCACTCGGTGAGCGGTGCTACAGCCAGGTTGAAGAGAAACGGGCTCAGCACGCTTCCTTGTGGCACTCCGGTGGCGACCGGGCGGGGCGTACTGTTCGCCTTCCCCACACGGACAGTTGGTGAACGGTCGGCAAGGAAGGCTTCAAAAAAAAAAAATTGAAGGACACTTTGTACATTCCAAAGTGTGTTCGGCGAAAGCGTATGGCCATTCCACTGATTATGTCATGTCTTGTTTCTTTGTCATGTTTCTTTTACACTCTCAGTGGGATAAGACACAAACCGAATGGGTGCGTGTTTTCTTCGTTAATTTTTTACCGCGAATCGCAGCGAGACGCGAGACTCATCTTCCTCCGGCCGCATGCGTTAGTATTTTCTCGCGCTTTGCGCATTGTGCAAACGCCATCCGCGTTCCAGCTCTTAAATTGACGGACCCTTTGTAAATTGGAAAGTGTATTCCGTGAACGCCTGGGTCCATTGAGACGGCGTCCGTCAGAATGATTGCAAACTCTGGGCACAGCGACGCTACGCAAGGAAAGCGCGAGCGCTATAGAGCCCGACGCGACCGGCGTTCCGTCTGCGCATCCCGGCGGCCACCTGGCTCCGTGCCAGAGCTCGGATGGACGGACGGACGGACGGACGGACAGACGGACGGACGGATGAACAGACAGACAGACGGATGGACAGACGGACGCCGGACGGAGGTCGGACGGACACCGTACGGACACCGGACGGACGTGAGCATGAGACATTCAAGGCTTTCGTCTTAAAGATTACACCATCTCCCGCTAAAGGGAACGATGTGTAGATGCGAAGCAGCGGGCGCTAACGCTGACACTGGCGGCGGCGTTGACGCTGGCGCTCATCGCAGCGTTGCACAGGAGAGAAACCTGGGGGGCGCAAAGCACGCAGTGATGGACCGGTGTTTACTACTGGAACATCCCAATCGCTGCCAATGGGCAATGAGAGACAGAAGACTCGGACTGGACACAGAGACCCGCAGTCCACTTTTAGTTAACGCGCACGCTGCGAATTTTTTATCGTTCCACAACGCACAGGAGAAATCTCCCACCGGCACCACCTTGCAGGTCAAGATCCATTGCCATATATACGGGGTGGCCAGTGAACGGTTGTGCAGCGCGAGCAGTCGGTTTTTTCAACCAAGAAACTCGCTAGCAGACACTGCCTGCGTCGGCGTCGCGAGGCGAGAGAGGGGGGAGCGTAGGAGAGGGGGATGACGCGCATGCGCAGTGAGGGTGTGGCCTCCGCGGGGAGGGATGCCTAGAGGAGAGAGAGGTGGAGAGGAGTTTTTTTAGTTTTATTTTCTTAATGGGTTGGCGCATGCGCAGTGAGGGTGTGACCTCCGCGGGGAGGGATGCCTAGAGGTGGAGAGGAGGTTTTTTATTTTTATTTTTTTTATGGGTTTTTTTTTAGTGGGGGGTGTGGACGGACGTACACCGGACGGACGGACGGACAGACGGATCGACGGACGGACGGACAGACGGACGGATGGACGGACGGACACCGGACGGCCGGACGGACAGACGGACGGACACCATACGGACGGACGGACGGACAGACTCAAGGACGGACGGACACCGGACGGACGGACGGACATCGGACGGACAGACAGACGGACGGACGGACGGACGGACGGACATCTGATGGACGTGAGCATGAGACATTAAAGGCTTTCGCCTTAATATAGCGCAGAAGTTTGCCCTGCACACCAAGCGCACAGACCGCTTCGATGATAGTAGCGTGAGGGAGACAGTCAAATGCTGACTGCACGTCGAGCAGAAGTAGCAGGGCTGTCAGGGCTGTCTCCCGGTCGTGTAGCGCTTGCTCCAGAGTGCCGACAACCGCGGCAATCGAGTCGGCCGTGGCGCGAAGAGCGCGAAAGCCGCACTGCTGTGGCGGGAAGGTCCCGCTCGAGGTAGTTATCCATTGGAGGCGATGAAGCGCCATGGCCTCCATGGTTTTTCCCGGGACTGATGTCAGGGAGATTGGCCGGTATGAGTTGAGGTTGCGTGGTGGTTTGCCGCGCTTCAACACCGGCACGACCGTCGCGGTGCGCCCGGACTCCGGGAGGGAGCCGCTGCAGAAAACCTCGTTGAAGGCGACGAGCAAGACATGGCGCTGGTCATCGTCGAGGTTCCGCAGCATGCTGTGTGTTATTCCGTCCGGCCCCGGTGCGCTGCGGTGACATGTGCGATTGAGGACGCGGGCGAGCTCGTGCTCTGTGAACACGGCGTCACGAAGGCAAGCGAGTTGCGGCGAGATGGCCGCGTCAGTCAGTGTAGTGGGGGGTAGGGCCGGACGGTGGCCTCCGAGAATGCCGGGCCGTACCGGCCGTACGCTTGCAGGCGCAGAGGGGGGCTGACTCGAAGGCGTCTGCTAGGAGCTCCGATAGTTCAAGCTCCGTGATACCGCGCGCCACCGCAATCGCGAGTACTGGCGAGGGGTCCTTAGGTTGAGAAGCCCTCTCATGATGGGCCAGGCACGACTGCAGCGACGTGGATCGCAGAGAGACGAGCAGACGCCGAACCAGCTGTTGCGCCTGAGTCGCCGCGCCTGTCGTCTGCAGACCGCGTCTATTCGATTTTGCACCGTCCAGTGCTCGACATGCTCCGTGCGGATCGCGATACGCGAGCGGCTCGCAGGTTTAAGAGTTTGACGTCAGGGCACGGGGATCCGGCAGGAACAACACAGCGCGTTGTGGCTGAACGCGCGCACTCCGCTATGTGAGTGAAAAAGTCACTGGCGAGCGATGGTTTCGCGCAGAGTTCCCGAAAAACACGCCACCTCACGACACTGTAAACGCGCTTCGCCCCGCGACTCGGGTGGCAGGGCGAGAGCGCGATGGGGTAGTGGTCCGATCCGGTGGTGTCTGGGGCTCGTGTCCATGTGTATGAGCAGCACTGAGGCACCAGTGCCAGATCGATCGTGGAGGGGCGTGTGTTGCGGCGCACAAACATCGGCTCACCAGTGTTTAGAATGGTGAGACCTGCGGTGGCGATCGTGTCCGACAGGCACCGGCCGCGAAGGTCGGTCAGCCCGGAACCCCAGCTGTTGTGGTGAGCGTTGAAGTCCCCACACAAGATGCAGTCAGCTGTTGGCACCGCGGCGAGGCGGGGGACAAACGCGTACTCACAACGGAGGCTCGGGCGAACGTAGACACACGCCACCGAAGTGTCCACACCACCTACACGCACTGTCACTGCGAGGCACTCAACTGCGTCGTCGCAGAAACGTTCACAGGGGGATGCAAGTGTGTGCGAGGGTGGCGCGCACATACAGGGCAGTTCGGGGCGAGCCAGGGGCGTGGCCGGGGTTGGTGCAGGGCGCATCGGAGCAACTGCTCAACGCGCACGTCGTCGGTCCGCTGTACCCGATGAAGTCGTCGAGCGTCAGGTCCTCAGCACGCGCGTGCGTTTCCTGCACGGCGAGAATGTCGAATTCTTGCAGAGCTTTGTGCTCCGCAAGTTCGGCGTGTCGGCGGCGCAGCGAGCGACAGTTCCACTGCAGGATGCGCGGCCTGGGGCAATTGCTGAGGTCCCTAGCCATGTTGGTTCAGGGATTGTTGCGTGGCGAGAGCCGCGGCGCACAGGGAGTAGGCAGGTGAGCTCGGCGGGAGAAACTCCAGCGCTGTTCTGACTGCTACTGCGAGCACGGCGATCGCCGATTCGCGCCGAGCGCTCGCAGAGGGATCAGCGGGAGTGGATGCTGGTAGCTCGTTGTTGGAGCTGCCGCCAGCGATGGCAGAGTAGAGCAGCCCCGGCCTAGCTGGCTGAGAGACACGGGTCTGCTGGGAGGAGCTCTTGGCGGCGCCGTGGGTTTGTGCCTCCTGGCTAGCGGGTTCCCTCCTGTTCTGGGAGCGAGCCTCTGCCAGCTGCCACTCCTTCTGCCAGCGAGGGCAGCGCGGTTCCGTGGCGACGTGCTTGCCGCCACAAAAAAGGCATTTGGCTGCCGGTGCGGTGCACTCTGACTGTTCGTGGGCTGCCCCACAGCGAACACATCGCCGGTCGAACGTGCAGGAGGCCTGGACGTGTCCCTACCGACCGCAGGAATCGCACTGGACAGGTCGTGGTCGTCGCGCTTTCACAGAGCGCAGCTGTTTGTAGAGCGCGACCTCAGGGGGGTGGTTTGGTCCCCTCAAAGCGGACGATGAGGTTCCTCCGGGATCGCGAATACGCGGTTACAGGGAGGTCTGAGGCAATGTTCTCGCGGATCTCGTCTTCCCCGAGCGCTGTGTCGACGCTGAAAATGATGCCGCTACATGTGTTGTTGGTAGCGGCCCTCCTGGCACGCACATTGATGCCACAAATGTCTGTGATGGCGAGGAGAGGCTCGAGGGGGGCTTCCGACGGGAACGTCGGCGGCGACAACGTTGTGTCTAAAGTTCACACGAACGCGCACGACACTGTCCACCGCGGCAAGGAATCAGTGGCTTAGCGAAGGGGGGGGTGGGGTGGGGGGGTTCAAAGCCCCCCTGAAATTTTTCAGTTTTGCTTGCGTATATATGCACGCACACATACAAACGCACGTACGAACCCCCCCCCCGAAAAAAATTTCTGGCTACGCTACTGCAAGGAATGAGGAGATGGCCTCCTGTGTGGAGGATCGAAAGTTTATCTTTCTACTCCTTGGGCGGAAGAGGCCGTCTCCACAGGACCTTCGGTGCTGGGCACGGGACGGGCCCTCTTCGGCGGGGGGGCGTGGCACAGCCGGGTTGGTGGCCGGCGGCTGTTTGGTGCCGTTTGGTTTCGCTTTCACTTGTGGTGGGCCGCGCGGAAGAGGGTCAACAAGCGGAGTGCAAAGAGGGGTGCCAGAGGGGGGCGCCTGTGGAGGGAAGCGACAGGAAAGCTTCCGCCTCGTTTACAGCCAGCGTGCCCATGACGCAACTCGGAATGTTGCCTCGCTCGGCGGTGTGCTGTTAGAGGGGCTGTTTTCTCTCCCTTGTGCTCTCGCTTGCCTGTTTTGAATGCTTGAGGCGAGCACCTGCATTTCCCTGTGCGGACAGCTCTTCTGCTGTAGCTGGAGGGAGGGGGGGGGGGGCATTCCCGGGTTTTGTGGGGGAGGCCGCCGCTGCCTTGGTTGCGCCAGGAGAGGAGGTTGCAGCTCGGTGAGGGGGTGCGGCGGACGTAGTCAGCGGCGCTTTGGTAACGTTCCCTTGCAGCTGTGGGGTTGTGGGGGGAGGGTGTGGTACCACTCGTAGCACTCGCAGCGGTCCCCGTCTCGTCTGAGGCGGTAGGGGTGAGGGGAACTTGGTTGGAAGTCTCTCCCTCGCTGCCAGCGGCTGCGGGAGAGACCTGCGTGACTGGCTCCTCTGCGCTGCTCTCAGAGCACGAGGTGGACAGAGCGCTGGGGGAGGACGGGGAGCCGTGGCTCTCTCGGATAACGAGAGAGATGTTGCTCGCCGCCATGCCTTTGTCCACACATTCCTGAGACAGGTGTGGTGTTCGTGGCTACGTATTGTGATGAGCCGGTTCTTCTGCTTGCAAATGGCTCGGGGAAGCAGCGCGCGGCGACAAGATGGCTGTGGCTGCTTGCTCGTGGTTTTGTTGCAGAGGGCTTCGCCCCGTGCGGCGTGGTTCCCCCGTGGTGTAGGGAATTTGCCTGTTCCACGAGTGCGGGGTCGTGAGGTGCTGGGCACCGGGTTCTCGCGGAGGAGGGTAGTGGCGGCCCTGAGTTTCCAGGCCCGGGTGCGCGCCGAGGGCGAAGACGATGGGCGAGGCCGGCTGGAAGGGTTTGTCGTGGTGTCTCCTGCTTGGGGAGGGTGAGATGCTCTCATCAGTAGAAGATCCCAATCTTTGCGGTGGTCGCTCGAATCGTCGAGGACGAAAGACTGAGGGAAGCCCTAAGGGGAGGTGTTTCCAATCAGTGGTGATGGTGACGCACCGCACAAAGCGGCGTAATAAAGAAATAAAGAAAATAAAAGAAATTAGGTGGGATGGCTACATCTCTATTGATGATGGGTAGCCCTGAAAAGGGCTGCACGTTAGGTGCAAAAAGTAGTGAAAAAAAGAAAATAGGACACACGGGTGTGTGCGAAGCTAGCTATGAAAAAGAAAAACCTTGATAGGAAAAAAGGAGCGTCTGCTGCGCTCGGTGGCTCGGACGAAACTACCCGACGCGCAGCAGAGGTCTTGACCAGGACCGGAAGCGAGAGGGCGTCTTACGTTTGTGCACTTCCAAGCAGGTGAAGCGCGCACCACAGCCGCCGGGGCCAATAACGCTGTTTTTACAAAATGAAACGGACGCTGTCAACCATATGAAGGACATGAACACATCTGTTGCCCACCCGAAGCTCCGCAGTGGTAATATTAAACTCGCAAATCACTGTCATCGCGAAAGGCAAAAATGCCTTTCGCCATAGACGCCAGAGGTCAGGACGCTACAGTGCGCGATTTTTGGCGTGATTGTGTCAGTGATAGCAGGTAACGAAAATACCGACTATATATGCAACGCAATTTATATGGGTCCTTTCTTTTACGTATTCTTTCGAACCGTAGTTTTGCTTTCAAGCGAGTGACTTTGCTGAAGACCACCGGGCGTCGGCGTCAAGGTAGCTATCGCGATGAGAGACCCATTTGCGCTGCTGATATCACTAGCGCACAATTTCTTTCCCGATGCTCGTATGTGGGCAACGAAATATTTCTCAACGCACAGCTACCGTCATTTCTTACCGTTCAATAAGTACAAATCAACGAACACGCGCTCATGCTCGCTTACTAGCTTCTGTGGGCACCTTCTGCAACCGAGCGACGCCATCGTTGTTTGCAGTGACAGGAAAACGTGAAATCTACACCAGAAAACCAAAGAGCAAGAAACAGCAAAAAAAAATGATAGTTTTTTTTTTTTGGGGGGGGGGGGGGGGGGGGACAAGCTTTCTCATACTTAGAACGCAAATAATCTTCAACACAAACCTACTTCGTTCTGAATGTTTTCCTATATGTTACGTAGTCGACAAAAGTTAGCGTTCGTGGACTACATCCAGAGGGGCTGTGAAAAAGTGTGTGCTTTGGTGCCGTAACTTTGCCTCTGCTGCCACGGAAAGTTCTCGCCCGGTAGAGTACATAAACTCACAAATTTTATTGTTACCTTAACAAAAAAGAGCAGTGTTATGCTGCATCGCTATGTCGTTTAACTGATGCCCAACACAACTTGCTTGCTGAGCTCAGGAACTATTTAACATTCATTAGTGTCAAAAACACATGTTCAAGCAGTGAAGTAGAGTGCACATGGTAAAGTACCAAATGGGTTTTGCGTGCCAACACCGCGATACGGTGATGAGACACGCCTTATTGGAGAGCCGAACGGATTTCAACCATCTGCTGTTCTTCTACGTGTACTGACATCACACATAACACGGGGCTCTTGCAGTTCGCCTACATCGAAATACAGCCGCCGCGGCCGTGATCGAACCCACAATCTTCGGGTCAGCAGCCTAGCACTCAGCCACTGAACCAACGCGACAGACGAGATTGCTAGTGAAGAGTTTACACAATGGCAGCACCAAAGTACGTGAACGCTGAGCACGATTGGCACTAACAGCTGCAATATTTGAGTACCTCAGCAAAGTAGGAAAACCAAGGACGAAGATCAAAAGGCAAAGATGACCCCAGGAAGTGCCGAAAGCGACGGTGTGCTTGCGCCATTCCGTCGGTGAATGAGAGCTTTTGCATGTGCCAAGAAAAATCCCACTGTTCTGCTTGTTTTCCTAAAAAATGAGGTACTTTGTACCAATTAGCACTTATGGGTAGCATACAGCTAGAAAGCATGGCCGAGTGAAGCCAGCGCGTGGTGGTGCGGCCACCAACAGCTCGATCTGGTGGTGAAACACTCCGACTGAAATTGGCCGAGTTGCACAAAACTTCCGATAGATGGCTGTACATCCCTTATTCAGACGTCTTTCACATCCTTTTTAGAAGTATTCCCTAGAATTGCAGAAAAGCCGTTTCTTTACGCAAGCAGCAGCTGCCATAAGCTTCTTTGTTTGCGGGAAAATACACCACAGCTGCAGACGCGAGTCTTGCTCAATAGTTATTTAGCTCAACAAACCTCCCGGGCGCAGCTGGTCACGATGCATAAAGCGGCGGAATACGCGCCTGATAGAAAAGCGAATTTCCGTGGAAATATATTTCAAATATAGAGTAGAGCAACGAGACATGTGTGGTTTCTTATTCTTTTTTTTAATAACACAATTACGCCTATCTTCTAGCTTACAAATGTGTACACGTGCTCCTCAGTAAGCAATCAGCATACGCTGTAGATAAATGTCGTGCCAAGGTCGTTTCATTGGAAGTTGTGTAAATGTTTATTGTAGTTTCAAGTGATGGTTGTAAATAACAGTGGTGTGGCGCCTTGCGGAAACCGCCTGAATTGTGGTTTCTGCATCCTGCTAAGTCAATATATAATGAAAAAAACCTTGGATGATTACTTACACTAAGAACACTGTCTTTATCAGGATATCCTGGCAGTTCTCAGAAGAAATCTAATTATTTAAAATATTCAAGACCAAATCGAAAAGTCTTGCATAAATTGAATTGAGTTTAATTTATTTTGCGACTGGGTTACGTGGATGACCAGGCCAAAATGTGCACTTAGCAGCTTGAGGTGAACCTTATCATAAATATCTTATCATAAACGGGTTACATTCATTAGTAGTCTATACGTAGAGCTAATGCCGTTTTTTTCTTGTTTTTTTTTAAGGGGGGCGGGGACTATTTCGTCTACCGCTTTGCTGCAACACGGTACGCAAACTCACTTGACGTAAAATGCAGTAGCATTGTTGGCATTTGTTGCTTGAAGCAATCAAGTTGGAAATGAAGGATGATGTCGAAGGTTTCATTTATCCGCTCATAACTCTAGGTCCTCGGTGGCGAGCTGTAGTGCCTTGCTCGCTATGCGTTGAACATTGATATAAATAGCTTGCGAGGAAAGCTTAAGTATGATATTCAAATCGGGTGATTTTCTGACAGTGTAATAGCAACCGAAATTGATGACAGCCTACTGAGCGGAATATTTAGTAGTTTGGGATGGGTACCAAACCGAAAATGACACTGGCAGCTAATATGATATATATTAAGAAAAGTTGCGACCAATCAAGAGAGCCCTCCTGGCAGCTACAAACAGCGAAGCTTTTTCTCATTTTACTCTTTGACCCAACGCTCACGTGGGCATGACACAAAGATTTCTCGCCAGTGCTGTGCAGCAAGCAATAAGCAGCGGCGGAGAATGCTGCAGGCTGAATTTCTTGAACGCAGCAGATCTCACTATTGGCACCCATTAGCAGCAAAGGCGTCAGAATGTAGTGGCCAAAGCGGCAAGCCTTATTATTAACATGGTTCGGGCGTTCTTCCCGATGTGAATAACCAAGCGTCCTCAATGAACCAGCCTCCAATCCTTATAAACGGTAAACAACAGAAGGGGTAGACTAAAATGCGCTGGCAAAATCAAAGTGGAGCCTACAAAGTTGACGATGTGTGAACGCATGCTGATTTCTGCTCTGAGGGGACACCGGTAAGGAGGGAACGTAGCACACAACGGCATGTCAAAAGATTTTGCTAGAGAGCCGTACGCATTTTCGTTCTGTGGGGCAGTTCCTATTTGAAGAAGTTATGTAGATGAATATGATACTCCCTGAAAATGGAGGGCATGCGTCATGGATATTTCCTATTGGCGCAATTTTTTTCTCTCATATACCAAACAACGTACGTATGTCCCGTCAATTCAGCAATAGAAGACTGCGCTGAATATTGGAGATATTTTTTTTTATTAAGTGTGTTTAAGGAGAGGTTGGATTTACCAATATTGAACGTATTGCGTGTTCACATAGTTGTTAGAAATTACTCTCTGCCGAACGAATTACATGAACTGATAAAATGATTGCACATATATATCTAATGAATCCATAACCAGTCTTCATTTGTACTCCATAATAGCTTACAGCGCACTCTTACACATGGACGAAGAAGAGATACACGAAGACAAGCGCTGACTAACAAGTGAATTTTACTTCGATGGAACACACATGTATATATACATACATAACTGCACATGCGCATGTACATGTGCGTTTGCTAGAGCACCGCCAAAAAAAACGGAAAAAGGTAGCGATGGCTTTTTGGCACAGCATTGTTTTGAGTGTGGCTGCACTCCTATGTTTGGTGCCACTACTATTATCGCTAAAACGTCATGGGTGAAAAAAAAGGCTAATTATTGAAGCTGCGGCAATTCAAGAAAAAACAGGCGATTACTAAACAGTCACTAGTGCTATCCCCCAAGGAGTTATCATTCTTGCGGAGAGCGAAGTGTCATGCACGCATTTCTTAACATTGAGTGACATAAATGATTACG
>JALIZH010029462.1:0-16789 GCA_030522465.1 Rhipicephalus appendiculatus | reverse complement strand
CGCCTTGTACACTTTTTCTTTCTTTTTGCATTTTTGCTTTCTTTACCAGCTGTCTTACCGAGCGCCTCTTTTGTAAGACGCAGTGCTAAGGTGCCGTACGTTACCACGCGCGCTTTTGTATTAATCTTGCGCTTTGTAGTGACTTTTCTGTTGCAACACACAAATACAGTTAAAACTCGATTTAACGAATTTGAGGGGAGCCGCGAATTATTTCGTTAAATCGAAAACTTCGTTAAACCGAAGACGGTATTTCGCGGTTACTTAATTCGGTACATTCGATTATATGGTGTAGCGGCATCCGGAAAGGTACCATGGCATCATATTTGCGTAGCGTAAAGGCGCGAAAAAATGAAATAGCGGCCTTAGGAAACCACCGCCACCTCCAGGGTGTATGAAGCAACAAAAATTGTTAGCTTAAAATAAAGTTGCTTCTCTCAGTAAAGTTGCTTCTCTCTCTGTTACCTCAACAATGAGGGCCACAGGTGACATATTTATTTCCCAGCAAAGAAGTCGGTGATCTTGGCTTGCTTGCGTTTTGTTAGCAATGGCCACGCAGTTTAAATTGGACAAAGGTGTTCCGCGATGTTGCCGTTTGCTCGCAATCAATAACTTTTGGGGCGTTATCTAAAAATGGACAAAGAGTGATCAATTCTCTATCTCATTTTCCGAAAAAAAAAAAGGTTTGTTAAATCGGGACGGATCTCGAAATTTGTTTCGTTATATCGAGTTAGTCAAAATACGGGACCCTACGGGTGTCTGAGGGAAAATCGGGGTATCTTCGTTAAAGATCAAGAATTTTCTACTAAGGCCGCGCTAGAAGGCATCCCGCGCCTACACGCACCTAGGCATTCGTATGTGTTCTCGGAAGTGCGACTTGCTCGCGAGCTGCACGTTTCAGGTTTGTTAAGCTATAGTTTATGCGGCTCTTTCTCCACCATCCTCTTATATATATTTGGGAGAAATAAAAGTTCGTTTCATTGACTGGTGGATTTATTCGTTTTAATTTTATGTAAGGAAATTAAGAAAAATATTCAATTGGCCATGCTACAGATTTTTAGGTAACCGTAATATGACCTTACTATTGGACTCCCCTGCGTCACGATTCTCCTCCCAGCATTTGTTTTGTTTTCGGACACGTCGAGTTTAAGCAGAGTGACAAGTTATGCAACAAAGGTGTACTTTCTTCCTCCTTTAAGCCGGAACAAGCGACCCAGCCTGGCGAACCCTCCCAGGAGTAGTTAGAGCACGTTTTTTTCTCTCTCTCGTTGCATGGGGCAATAAACGAAGTTTGCAGGATATGTTCTGCTCTATTTACTCAATAGTCCCAGCTTGTCAGCAATTAATGTAAGCTCGACTATAAATGTCCGCTTTTTTCCACTTTATGTGGGCGCTGTATGTTGTAGTCGTTCTTTGAAATGCAATAATAACATTGCATGGTTAGCGCTGCGTGCATGGACAGCCAGCTGTACCTCCTCATATATCCCCCTGCAATTCTTTCGCAAAAGTGTTACGGGCGTAATTAACCGATGGTAAACACAGTACCAGGGAAAATCGTGACACTGTCATAAGTTCTCACAACACTGTCCAGGAACTATCTTGTGCGTGGCTGGTATCTTCACTATAAGCGAAGATTGGACAGCGCCTCGTTTATGCTCAAAAATAATTTTTTGAAATGGGCCTGGCCGGGCCGGGTCGGGCCGGGCCCTAAACCTTTCGGGCCCGGGCCGGGTACGGGCCGTATTTAAAAACACCGGGCCGGGCTCGGGCGGGCCTGAGCATGGCGCTTTCGCCGGGCCGGGCCCGGGCCGGAAAAAAGCCGGCCCGTGCAGTGCTCTAATCTAGACCCCTACGACTTTGTGCTCTCCTGGCCGTATCGTTAATGGGATTTATACCAAATTTTGTATGGCATAAGATGACCGTATGACGAACATAAATGGCTGGTCATATCATGCAAATCATGACTAACTTGTCATGAAAAGTATGATTTACCTGCCAGGCTTATGGCGCGCTCGCGGCCGTTTCGTTAGCTTGATATACACCAAATTTGGTATTGAGTGACGTGACTGTATGACGAACGTAAATGACATGGGGTAATATGCAAATAATGACGTGCATGTCATGAACAACATGATTTACATGCCACGCTCATGGCGCGCTCGCGGCCGTTTCGTTAGCTTGATATACACCAAACTTAGTATTGAGGTAGTTTTCTTAGCGCTGGTGTGGACGAGGACAAATAAGAAGAGACACTAGCCACATGGGCGCCCATGTGTCTAGTGTCTCTTCTTTTTGTCCTCGTCCACACCAGCGCTAAGAAACTACCTTTCCATTATGCACCAACAAGCCCACATCGCTACCCTCGTCGATTAGTATTGAGTGACGTGACTGTATGAAGAACATAAATGACAAGTGGTAATATAGAAATCATGACTTGTCATGTGCGACATGACTTGCATTCCACGCTCATGGCGCGCTCGCGGCCGTTTTGTTGGCTTGATATACACCAAATTTGGTATTGAGTGACGTGACTGTATGACGAACATAAATGACAAGTGGTAATATAGAAATAATGACGTGCATGTCATGAACAACATGATTTACATGCCACGCTTATGGCGCGCTCGTGGCCGTTTCGTTAGCTTGATATACACCAAATTTGAGATTGAGTGACGTGACTGTATGACGAACGTAAATGACATGGGGTAATATGCAAATAATGACGTGCATGTCATGAACAACATGATTTACATGCCACGCTCATGGCGCGCTCGCGGCCGTTTCGTTAGCTTGATATACACCAAATTTGGTATTGAGTGACGTGACTGTATGACGAACGTAAATGACATGGGGTAATATGCAAATAATGACGTGCATGTCATGAACAACATGATTTACATGCCACGCTCATGGCGCGCTCGCGGCCGTTTCGTTAGCTTGATATACACCAAACTTAGTATTGAGGTAGTTTCTTAGCGCTGGTGTGGACGAGGACAAATAAGAAGAGACACTAGCCACATGGGCGCCCATGTGTCTAGTGTCTCTTCTTTTTTGTCCTCGTCCACACCAGCGCTAAGAAACTACCTTTCCATTATGCACCAACAAGCCCACATCGCTACCCTCGTCGATTAGTATTGAGTGACGTGACTGTATGAAGAACATAAATGACAAGTGGTAATATAGAAATCATGACTTGTCATGTGCGACATGACTTGCATTCCACGCTCATGGCGCGCTCGCGGCCGTTTTGTTGGCTTGATATACACCAAATTTGGTATTGAGTGACGTGACTGTATGACGAACATAAATGACAAGTGGTAATATAGAAATAATGACGTGCATGTCATGAACAACATGATTTACATGCCACGCTTATGGCGCGCTCGTGGCCGTTTCGTTAGCTTGATATACACCAAATTTGAGATTGAGTGACGTGACTGTATGACGAACGTAAATGACATGGGGTAATATGCAAATAATGACGTGCATGTCATGAACAACATGATTTACATGCCACGCTCATGGCGCGCTCGCGGCCGTTTCGTTAGCTTGATATACACCAAATTTGGTATTGAGTGACGTGACTGTATGACGAACGTAAATGACATGGGGTAATATGCAAATAATGACGTGCATGTCATGAACAACATGATTTACATGCCACGCTCATGGCGCGCTCGCTGCGGCCGTTTCGTTAGCTTGATATACACCAAACTTAGTATTGAGGTAGTTTCTTAGCGCTGGTGTGGACGAGGACAAATAAGAAGAGACACTAGCCACATGGGCGCCCATGTGTCTAGTGTCTCTTCTTTTTTGTCCTCGTCCACACCAGCGCTAAGAAACTACCTTTCCATTATGCACCAACAAGCCCACATCGCTACCCTCGTCGATTAGTATTGAGTGACGTGACTGTATGAAGAACATAAATGACAAGTGGTAATATAGAAATCATGACTTGTCATGTGCGACATGACTTGCATTCCACGCTCATGGCGCGCTCGCGGCCGTTTTGTTGGCTTGATATACACCAAATTTGGTATTGAGTGACGTGACTGTATGACGAACATAAATGACAAGTGGTAATATAGAAATAATGACGTGCATGTCATGAACAACATGATTTACATGCCACGCTTATGGCGCGCTCGTGGCCGTTTCGTTAGCTTGATATACACCAAATTTGAGATTGAGTGACGTGACTGTATGACGAACGTAAATGACATGGGGTAATATGCAAATAATGACGTGCATGTCATGAACAACATGATTTACATGCCACGCTCATGGCGCGCTCGCGGCCGTTTCGTTAGCTTGATATACACCAAATTTGGTATTGAGTGACGTGACTGTATGACGAACGTAAATGACATGGGGTAATATGCAAATAATGACGTGCATGTCATGAACAACATGATTTACATGCCACGCTCATGGCGCGCTCGCGGCCGTTTCGTTAGCTTGATATACACCAAACTTAGTATTGAGGTAGTTTCTTAGCGCTGGTGTGGACGAGGACAAATAAGAAGAGACACTAGCCACATGGGCGCCCATGTGTCTAGTGTCTCTTCTTTTTGTCTTCGTCCACACCAGCGCTAAGAAACTACCTTTCCATTATGCACCAACAAGCCCACATCGCTACCCTCGTCGATTAGTATTGAGTGACGTGACTGTATGAAGAACATAAATGACAAGTGGTAATATAGAAATCATGACTTGTCATGTGCGACATGACTTGCATTCCACGCTCATGGCGCGCTCGCGGCCGTTTTGTTGGCTTGATATACACCAAATTTGGTATTGAGTGACGTGACTGTATGACGAACATAAATGACAAGTGGTAATATAGAAATAATGACGTGCATGTCATGAACAACATGATTTACATGCCACGCTTATGGCGCGCTCGTGGCCGTTTCGTTAGCTTGATATACACCAAATTTGGTATTGAGTGACGTGACTGTATGACGAACATAAATGACAAGTGGTAATATAGAAATAATGACGTGCATGTCATGAACAACATGATTTACATGCCACGCTCATGGCGCGCTCGCGGCCGTTTCGTTAGCTTGATATACACCAAACTTAGTATTGAGGTAGTTTCTTAGCGCTGGTGTGGACGAGGACAAATAAGAAGAGACACTAGCCACATGGGCGCCCATGTGTCTAGTGTCTCTTCTTTTTTGTCTTCGTCCACACCAGCGCTAAGAAACTACCTTTCCATTATGCACCAACAAGCCCACATCGCTACCCTCGTCGATTAGTATTGAGTGACGTGACTGTATGAAGAACATAAATGACAAGTGGTAATATAGAAATCATGACTTGTCATGTGCGACATGACTTGCATTCCACGCTCATGGCGCGCTCGCGGCCGTTTTGTTGGCTTGATATACACCAAATTTGGTATTGAGTGACGTGACTGTATGACGAACATAAATGACAAGTGGTAATATAGAAATAATGACGTGCATGTCATGAACAACATGATTTACATGCCACGCTTATGGCGCGCTCGTGGCCGTTTCGTTAGCTTGATATACACCAAATTTGGTATTGAGTGACGTGACTGTATGACGAACATAAATGACAAGTGGTAATATAGAAATAATGACGTGCATGTCATGAACAACATGATTTACATGCCACGCTCATGGCGCGCTCGCGGCCGTTTCGTTAGCTTGATATACACCAAACTTAGTATTGAGGTAGTTTCTTAGCGCTGGTGTGGACGAGGACAAATAAGAAGAGACACTAGCCACATGGGCGCCCATGTGTCTAGTGTCTCTTCTTTTTTGTCCTCGTCCACACCAGCGCTAAGAAACTACCTTTCCATTATGCACCAACAAGCCCACATCGCTACCCTCGTCGATTAGTATTGAGTGACGTGACTGTATGAAGAACATAAATGACAAGTGGTAATATAGAAATCATGACTTGTCATGTGCGACATGACTTGCATTCCACGCTCATGGCGCGCTCGCGGCCGTTTTGTTGGCTTGATATACACCAAATTTGGTATTGAGTGACGTGACTGTATGACGAACATAAATGACAAGTGGTAATATAGAAATAATGACGTGCATGTCATGAACAACATGATTTACATGCCACGCTTATGGCGCGCTCGTGGCCGTTTCGTTAGCTTGATATACACCAAATTTGAGATTGAGTGACGTGACTGTATGACGAACGTAAATGACATGGGGTAATATGCAAATAATGACGTGCATGTCATGAACAACATGATTTACATGCCACGCTCATGGCGCGCTCGCGGCCGTTTCGTTAGCTTGATATACACCAAATTTGGTATTGAGTGACGTGACTGTATGACGAACGTAAATGACATGGGGTAATATGCAAATAATGACGTGCATGTCATGAACAACATGATTTACATGCCACGCTCATGGCGCGCTCGCGGCCGTTTCGTTAGCTTGATATACACCAAATTTGAGATTGAGTGACGTGACTGTATGACGAACGTAAATGACATGGGGTAATATGCAAATAATGACGTGCATGTCATGAACAACATGATTTACATGCCACGCTCATGGCGCGCTCGCGGCCGTTTCGTTAGCTTGATATACACCAAATTTGAGATTGAGTGACGTGACTGTATGACGAACGTAAATGACATGGGGTAATATGCAAATAATGACGTGCATGTCATGAACAACATGATTTACATGCCACGCTCATGGCGCGCTCGCGGCCGTTTCGTTAGCTTGATATACACCAAATTTGAGATTGAGTGACGTGACTGTATGACGAACGTAAATGACATGGGGTAATATGCAAATAATGACGTGCATGTCATGAACAACATGATTTACATGCCACGCTCATGGCGCGCTCGCGGCCGTTTCGTTAGCTTGATATACACCAAATTTGAGATTGAGTGACGTGACTGTATGACGAACGTAAATGACATGGGGTAATATGCAAATGATGACGTGCATGTCATGAACAACATGATTTACATGCCACGCTCATGGCGCGCTCGCGGCCGTTTCGTTAGCTTGATATACACCAAATTTGAGATTGAGTGACGTGACTGTATGACGAACGTAAATGACATGGGGTAATATGCAAATAATGACGTGCATGTCATGAACAACATGATTTACATGCCACGCTCATGGCGCGCTCGCGGCCGTTTCGTTAGCTTGATATACACCAAATTTGGTATTGAGTGACGTGATTGTATGACGAACGTAAATGACAAGTGGTAATATGGAAATCATGACATGTCATGAGCGACATGACTTACACTCCACGCTCCTGGCGCGCTCGCGGCCGTTTCGATAGCTTGATATACACCAAATTTGGTATTGAGTGACATGACTGTATAACGAACATAAGTGGCAAGTGGTAACATAAAAATCTTGGCATGCATGTCATCTACAACGCCATTTACATGCCAGGCTCATGTGCGCTTTCGTCCAGTTCGCTAGCTTGATATCGACCAAAATTGGCATTGCGCGACGTGACTATAGGACGAACATAAATGACAGGTCCTACCAGGCCCGTAGCCAGAAATATTTTTCGGGGGGGGGGGGGGCACCTGTTGAAAACCTTGAAAAACCCCATTTTCAGTATGTTTTCCCGGTTCAGTATGTTTCCCCCCCCTGGCTACGGGCCTGGGTCCTACCATGTAAAACATGACATGCAAATTATGTAAAGCATGAACTGCTCCTTCCTGGCTGCTTCGCATTACATCGATTCCCACAGTGCGTGGGATCTGCCGGCTTTTCCTTTACAGTTCGACCTGCAGATTAATACTACTGGAGACGACTCTCATCTCCGCAGTTAAATAACAAATCTGCACAGATATTTTGTATAGATGTGCGACAATAGGTACCTTAAAATAACGGTACAAACAAGGTGTCTTACGTATGTGCTAAACCCCGCTATATAACTTTGTTGGGTGGGTTGGTGCCCCCTCTAGAGGCTATGGTATTAGTCAGCTACCTAAATAGGGCACCTTTCTCACGCAAGCAAACGCATTGGTTATGAGTGGCGAATACTTATGTAGCGGTTTTCCTTTCCTTGCTTAATCAATAAGGCCAATTGGAAGCAGCGCTTTGTTTGCCTCACTCTTTTCACCGTCTCTGTTAAGTGAGCTTCAACTCCCAGTGAACCACTGATATCCTGTCAACATAAAAATTATATCTATTCGTCTACGTCTGTCGATAACGTATATTCGGCATCTTGATAATGTGCCAACCTGATGTTCCAGAGAGCCGACGTATTGTCAACGTCGTCTGCACTTCTGTGTCAGACAGAAACTAGACGTCGCAAATGACGTGCTCACAACATGAAATGCATTTCTAAAATTTGCTGTAGAGTAAAATCGCTCTACTTGATGTTTAGAACGATAAATCTCTTGTGGAATGTAAAATCGAGAGTATGCTCGAAATTAAATGGACATGTAAGGTTCGAGCGTGCGTAATACATACCCAGGAAGCCAGGCCCGTAGCCAGGGGGGAGCTAGGGGCCCGGCCCCCCCCCCCCCCCCTCCGAAATTCGGGTGGAAGGGTGTGTTTTACCAAGGAAAAATAATAAAAATGGGTGTTTTTCATGGCTTTCAACAAGTGCCCCCCCCCCCCCCCCCGAAAAAAAATTCCTGGCTACGGGCCTGCAGGAAGCACAAGTCGGCTTGTGCGTGCGTACGTGCGCGCGCGCGTACAGGTGTGTGTGTGTGAGAGAGAGAGAACAAAAAAAATTATGAGCTTAAGTAAGTACTGGGCGAGTTGGTACAGATTCATGTCGAAGCGTAGAGCGAGGAAAAAACGGGTCAGAGTAAAGCGCCTGTCCTGTGTGTTCTGTACTCTGTGCCGTTTTTTCCTCGCGCTACGCTTCGACATGAATTCATGAGCCAAGGTGGAGGATCAGCTAACTTGTTTAGAACATGGCACAACAGCGCATTTTGACGACACAGAAAGTTTCTTTCAGATCTGCACTTCCACCTGGATGTGCGTGGGCCAGACGCTCAGCGCGCAGATGATTTATTAAGTGCGGAGCACTTTAGGGGGCCGCGCTGTCGTACGCTGTGATCGTATGCCGTCGTCGTCGCTTGGCGTAATAGCCACGGCCGCTGGCCTAGCCATCTGCAGCGCGCGCTCGCGCCGAAGAAAAGTCTTCTTCCTCTTGTTCTTCGAGCGCCTTGATGATATTATTAACGCAGGCAAAACCACATATAACATAGTCATCTGTAGCATAATGAGCGCGCGCTCGCGCCATAGAGAAGTCTTGTGGTGTTCTTGGAGCGCCTTGATATTGTCACGTGGTTGTGACGTCGACGAAGGCAGCGGGCGACGTGTCCAAGATGAAACTCTTTATTTGGCCGAACTTGTGGCCGGGAAACGGAAAGTCAGATTACAGCAAGCAAGGCACGCTGTAAAATGACAGCGGCGAACAGAGCGTCGGCCGTCGAAAAACTGATCATCGTTGGGACGCGCCTTTTATACAGCAGTCGTCGAACATTCCAGCCTTATCACTGGTGGTCGTGCAAGCTCTAGAATAAGCTGGACGGTTCGCGTCCTGCGTGCAATCTAAACAAAAGGATCTACTATAATCGCGAAGCTTCTCGTACCCTGAGGCGTGGTCTGCGCCGAGCATTGCTGACAGTCTTTTGTGGGTGCGAACCGAATGCAGTATATCTGATACAAGAAACGCGTGTGGCAATATTAGGTGCGGAGCACTGCAGGGGCCCGTGCTGTCGTATGCTGTCTTCGCATGGCGTAACGCAGGCGAAACCACGTATAAAAATTGGAAAAAAGATGAAGCAAGCGAGAAATAGAAAGACAGAGAAAGAAAAAGAAACATGTCTGATTCCTCTTTCATAGGAATCGGTATTACACAAAAGTGAAACGTGTCTTCACAGAGGTAGTTGAACACTTATTATGCATTGTTTCGCCTCAATGGCGAAGGAATGAATGCTATACAACAAATTGTAATGCCACGCCACGAAGGGTAAGCAGCTCAAAACATGCAGCGCGCTCCTCATGCGGAAAGGACGCACGAAAAAAACATAGACAGTTTGAGCGCGGACTAACAACTGTCACAGCTCGACATTTTTAAGCGCTCTGCTTAAGCCCTAAAAAGGACGCACGAAACGAACGCCCAAGTACACACGGTTTAGTGCGAACCAACTGTCAGAACTGTTACTTCTTTTGTTGAGCATCGCGCTTCTTTCGCAAACGCGGCCGCTGCAGTGAACGAAGTGACCTTCGTGCGCTCTTAACTTTCGAGCAAACTTTGCGGTGACAGCACAAAACGTACAAACCTCCCACATCATGAGTAAACGTGAATGCACGTGAGACTACGCCCTGTAGAGGCGCGCGTGCAGCGCAACGCGCGAGGCGACAACCTTTAATGCGCGCCCACCGCGCCCTTCGCGCCATCTCGCTAGTGATAACCAGAGCATGCTGATGCCACCGAGCTGTGAGTACGACCAACGGTAAATGGTGTATATAAATAGCTCGCCGTTAGTAAGCTAAAGAACGTACGCTCAATGGTCGAGTCGCTTCGCGCAGCTGGCTGCGGAGCGTAGGGTTGTTGTATATTAGATGCGAAGCATCTTATGCTCGGGACTATGTCCGTCCGGCGTCCCCCCGTCCCGCGTCCCTTCTCCCGCGTCCGGCCACTTTTATGAAGTAGGGAAGCACCCATTATGCGAACCAGAACACTGTAGTAATATGAAGGCCGTCAACCACTATCACAGTCATCAGAGTCATGGCCGAGAGCACTGAGAGGCTGCTTAGCCATGGCTAGGCAGGTGGTGTCTGTCGCCCAGGTTGACCCCATTCCTTGAGTCATGGCTGAGAGCACAGAGAAGCTGCTTAGCAATGGCTAGGCAGGTGGTGTCTGTCGCCCAGGTTGACCCCATTCCTTAATCTTGCTTGCATGTGTTTGGAGGGGGCTTAGTCCGTCCCTCCTTCCCGCGTCCCACACCACCACAGCGCATACGCGTCCCTCCCCCTCTCTCGCCTACGCTCACCCCCTTTATCTCCTCTAGGAATCTTCTACTCTACGGAGCGGCGCCCGCGTCCCACAGCGCATCCGCGTTCTCTCCTCTAGAAATCTTCTACTCTACGGGGCGGCTCCGGCGTTCCACATCCCCACAGCGCATGCGTGACCTCTCCCCCCTCTCTCCTCTAGGAATCCTCTACTCTACGGAGCTGCTCCCGCGTCCCACAGCGCATGCACGTCCCCTCCCCCCTCTCTCTCCACTCCTACGATCCCCCCCGTCATTTCCTCTAGGAATCCTCTACGCAGCGGCGGGCACGACAGGTGGTGTGACAGCTGCATACTCCGCTGGGGGGCGCCACGGTAGTTCCGCGGTATGAAAATGTCGGAGCGCGCGCACCTCATTCTCTCTCCTGTGCAGCGCCGTGATGAGCGCCCGGAGCGCTGCCGTGAAATGAGAGCGGTGACGTTCTTCCCGCTCAAGCTAATTATCTCCCCGCTGCTTCGCATCCACACATGGTTCCCTTTAGCGGGAGATGGGGAATTTTTTCGCCTCCCGGCGACGAAACTTCTACAGTGAGAGCTGTATATTTCATTTCATTTTATTGATTCATCACAATGCATGCGATCGGAGGCGAAGGGAAAAGCCATTTGAATCGCTTGAGGGTGTCCTTCGCCCCCGTACAAAGACAGCAGCTCAGGTACTGGCATGTTCTGAACACTGTTAACACAAACTTTGTAATAAATCATTCTAAGCAAAACATGAATTTAGACGAACCACCAAAATATACATCCATTGTTTGTTACCCTTTACAGAACGTCCTGCATTTGTATACATCCTGTTCACATCAGCGTGATGCACCTAACACAACACTTCATCACTACTATGGTATTGCATTAGTGACATTTTAAGTGTACATCTATATAAAGACAAACAATTTTGGACAAAGAGCTCAAGCTAAAGAAAAACCAAACAGGTCAGACAAATTTTCATCGCGAATATCAACTTGTTTATTGTTGTAATCATTTAATAAACGCGGAAGCTTATTACGAGCCATTTGCCGACCGTAACCAGTTCGACAATGCTGAACATTCCATGTCTCGGTTGCTCATATATTATATGATGCCTCTTTCGGACGCAACTTTACTAATCCTATGATAAGAGAATCTTGGTGCTCGCAATGTATTCGATATTCACGGAGCAATCTGTACACCAATATGTCTTGTGTTTTAATTATTGTGAACTTTCTAAATAGCTCTTCAGAAGGATGCACAGTTGGCACATTTGCAATTATTCTCAAAAATTTTTTTTGCCTAATTAATAGCCGCAAGAGGTTCGATTCTGTAGTAGTCCCCCAAACGAAATGGCAGTAGCTTAAATACGAAGCGAAAAGGGCATTATAAGTCAACAATTTCACCGGTTTCGGGATTAGATAGCGGTTTCGACTCACGATACCCGTTATTGCACCTAACTTTTGTAATACTGCATATACGTGGTCATCCCACCGCAGCGATTTTGAGAAATGCACACCAAGCTAGTACCTTAACTATCTGTGAGCCGCGATAAACAAGGTTGTCTTTTGCAGAAACCTGGCTGCCAATAGAATGAAAAACCACGGCCTTCGTCTTTTTTGTATTTATTTTTAACTGGTTATTGAAATTGGTTTATTTCGCCGTCAAAACAAAACGTCATAGCCGAGGAGCCCGCGGTAAAAGCTATCTTTCGATAGCTTGACAACGCCGTGGACATCTACAACAAACAAACACCTTGGCGGTATCGCAGCCGCATGAAAAAAGGCATAAAAATATCACACATCACAGAAAGCAGTAATATATAGTAATACAGAGCTAAAACAACACAAATGCAGCAGTACGCAGTAGACGAAAAACGTTACAGTGCAACTCCGCGATTTATGTCACGGATACAAAATGAAAGGCAGTAAAATAAAACATCAGGTACAATGTAATTAGAGTTCATGGTAAACATGTTACAAAGTGTAACGTAAGGACATTAGGTTAATATTTCATTCAAACAAGAAAACAGTGTATTTATGTAGTAAATTAGGCATCTTTGGAAAGAAAGTGTGGAAAACAGTGGCTGCCCATCTGCTTAATTCCTCTAACACGACGTTAGCTTTGTGAAAGAGATAGTAACCTGATGGAGGCGAAATAAATATGCTGGTGTCGTCAGCGTAAATTAGTAATTTGACATCCGAAGAAGTGTAGACTATCATTTATGTACAAATTAAAAATCAAAGGTCCGAGAATGCTGCCCTGCGGCACTGGTGGTGGTAGTGGCAACAACTTTATTAAAAACTCCGGCAAATTCGAGGCCTGGGCCAAGGCCACCCTCGAGGAGGACCGGAGACCCTGTCTCCTCGCCGCCTCACGGGCTTGCTGGATGGCCCACACTTGACCCTGGAGGTTGGAGCTGCGCAGCGCGGCCGTCCACCACGCCGCACCTTCATCTGGGGTAGCCTGCGGCACTCCCGAGATTATTTTCTTTCTGTCTGATACCGTTTCGTTTCATGAAGACAAACTGACATCTTTCTGAAAGGTAGCTTTTTAGTAGCGTTAGGAGCAGCCCACGAATTCCATATTGATCTAGCTTATCAAACCAAAATTTCATCATTTATGTAGTCCAAAGGCTCGCGTAAAATCGATGAAAATACCGAGGACAAATTTTTGTTCATCAAATTTCTACAACATGTACTCCTTCTGGTCGAGAAGAGCAAGTTCTGTTGAGCAACGTTTTAAAAATCTATAGTGACATTTCGTTATGAGGTAATTGTTACAAAAGAGATATAGTCGATTATAAATTATTTTCTGGAGACCTTTGCAAAATATCGGCAATATTGACACTGGTCTATAATTAGAAACGTCTTTTTTTATCTCCTTTCTTATATAACGCCACTATACCAGCAACTTGCATTTTGGATGGGAAAACGCCCGTTGAAATATTCAAGTTAAATATATATATGTAAGCACTGAAGCAATTTTATCTATTACGTATTTGACAGGTCTTAATTGCAGGCCATCCGCATCGCAACTGCGACTGTTTTTAAGGCGCAGGAAAACCGCACGAACTTCTTGTTCTACCGCTGCTTCTAGAAATGGTGTCTTTACATCATCAGGATCTAGACTTGTGTAAGATGCACGTAGTCCGGTGTCAAAGTCCCGGTACACAAAATAGTCATTATGAACGTAAGTAACGTAGAGTACTAGGCGAGTTGGTACAGATTCATGTCGAAGCGTAGCGCGAGGAAAACAGGACAGAGAAAGAACACACAGGACAGGCGCCAACTGGGAACTAAAGTTTAATCGAAAGAAAATCCGCATTTTATAGTTGGCAATGACAACACTGATATGACATCACGTGAACATCCATAAACAACCAAAGAAACAAAAGCAAAATAGAATAAAACAGTCTAACAACTTGCGTAAACAACTTGCGCAAAACCAGAAAACAAGGGTTATCCACAAAAATGCGAACCGAAGTTACATCTTGTTTTTTGAAAGCAAGCGTACTCCACTAGATGTATCGATGGGTGGCTAACACATGTGTCATTCTCTTGTTTTATCGAGGTAGTGTTGGAAACCGTTATGTGAGCGTGATAACGATCACATTCCAGCATTCGCGAGAGGTGGTAGGCTACATCAGTTGTGCTGCTCATACAATGCTAGCACTATTTACGATAAAATTAGTACGTGACCTTTGGTATTTCACCGGGAGAGACCACAGAACTATGCAACTTCGCTCATAAACCCACGTACTGAAGCGCTGATGTACACCTACATGCAATGAGGGACACCACAGTTCGCAACAGGTGTGCTGTTCCACTCGTTTGACCCCGAAGGTCGCGGTTTCGATCCCAGCCGCGGCGGTCGCATTGCGATGGAGGCAAAATGCGAGCCGAGTACTGTGCGATGTCAGTGCCCGTTATAGAACACCAGACGATCGAAATTTCCGGAGCCATCCACTCCACTACCGCGTCCCTCATAATCACTTCTTGGTTTTTTCGACGTAAGACCCCAGATAATAGGGGCTTTTAGCTTGTACGTAGACTTCTTTACGTTACCGGATACCGGAAGGAATCTGCGCATGCGCGGGCCTTTGCGGAACGTAAACTACCCGCCGGATAGGCTTTATGTTTGCGGCCCTATCTCGCAAATCCGTATTCGTTCGCGGGGACTCGCGATATCCGCATTGCGGAGACTACAGCCGTCGAGTCAAAATAAGCCGAAGTGCGAGCTGATGATGATGATGATGATGTCTCCTGCCTCTTCCCTTTGAAGCGGGAGATCAACGGGCTAAGCCGGATCGCGCAAAAGGAAAAAAGAGAAAGTTTAAGTTTAGAAGAAAATTAAAAAGGTGGAAGGAGAAAGGGAAAGAAAATGCGCTCAATTCTCCCCCGAAGGGAATCGAGGAAATGCGAATGCATTTCCTGCGCGCGCTTCACTCCATTTATATATGGTGGTTGTGGTTCGAAGAAGGAAAAGGCGCCTGATTTCTGCAGCTCGGTCGGGAGCAAGGCGCAGCGCCCTTTTTTTTGCTCTTTCTTGTTTTTTTAATTGTTTTTATTTATTTTTAAAATTTTTTTTCATGTATAGCTCCGCCGAGCCCGCCGCAGTCCGCTTTTAGTTCACCCGCACGCTGCGAATTTTTATTGTTCAACAACGCACAGGAGAAATCTCCCACCGGTACCACCTTGGAGGTCAAGATTCCATTGCCATATATACGGGGTGGCCAGTGAACGGTTGTGCAGCGCGAGCAGTCCGGTTTTTTCAACCAAGAAACTCGCTAGCAGACGCTGCCTGCGTCGGCGTCGCGAGGCGGGAGGGAGGGGGGAGCATAGGAGAGGAGAGAGAGAGGGGGGTGTTTTGACACGCATGCGCAGTGGGAGTGTGAACGCCGTGGGCAGGGATGCGTAGAGGAGAGAGGGGGGAGCGTAGGAGAGGAGGGAGAAGGGGGACGCGCATGCGCAGTGGGAGTGTGGACGGCCGCGGGCAGGGATGCCTAGAGGAGAGAGGGGGAGCGTAGCAGGGGGAGAGAGGAGGGAGGCGCATGCGCAGTGAGGGTGTGGTTGCCGCGGGGAGGGATGCCTAGAGGAGAGGGAGGGGGAGAGGAGGTTTTTTATTTTTATTTTTTTTGAAAGGGTTTGCGCATGCGCAGTAAGGGTGGGCACGCGGCACACCACCACCACCACCGGATTAAGCTTCGCCATAAGATGCTTCACATCTAACACCTGCCGGCGCGCACACCTCCTCAACCTGTCCTCCTCCTCCTCCCTCCGCGGACAACGCCAACGCCGCACAACGCCAACGCCGGACGCCCGACATAGCCCGACATGAAATGCATTCGCATTTAAAAGATTGGTCAATTCCAATGCACCCTCGGCGCATCATATCCGCCGCTACCGCCGCGGCGCTCGTGTTTGCTCGACCTGTTTTCTCCACCAGTGTTCGAGTCGTCGTTCGTAGCCTCTACAGCTTCCCAGGGGCGCTATTTTGTAAGCGTTCTAGCATAGAAGCGGGGAGGAAGATAGAACAAAAAGAGGAGGGAAGCATATAGCCAATAGGCGAGCTGGGCAGTTCAGGAATGTATGCAGTGCATAAAGAAATGTATAATTATTATAACTGAACATCAATATTCAAAGGCATTGTTTTTCGCAGCTTGAAGTTGAAGAGCTCGGTGACTTTGACAATTAACTTCTGTTAAGGTCTTGACAGTAGCGCAGGTGGTGTCGCAGTGGCGCTGGCCCCCACGCTGTTTAAACCAATACTTCTAGTATTAGCAGTATTAGTGTGCTTG
>JALIZH010029461.1:0-35432 GCA_030522465.1 Rhipicephalus appendiculatus | reverse complement strand
ATCACGAGCGATAGTGCCCAACGAAAAGTACTAATAATGTTTTATTGTCATGCTGACAGTAAAAAAAGCGAGGGAAGCTTCCGCTACTTGGAAATACGATGAAAAATGCACATGGGACTCGCCGCGAAAGCCGTATAGACTTTCCAATTCAATGGGCCTTTTTCGCGGGTACGTGACCATTTCCCCGTGTCAATAATAAGTCAACGATACTTACTGTTCGCTGGGTATTATTCATGTTGCTCTGGGTTTTGCCTCTTCTGTGAGTGCAGACTGAAGCAGGGTTATCAAATGCGATATTCGTGCAACGACGCGCTAGTACGCCCGCACGCTGGAAACGAGGTGAGCCAACGCTTCCGCAAAGCAGACGACACTCCCGCCGGCGCTCCGGCTTCCCATAACGCTTTGCGGCCGCCGTAGGTGGCGCGCGGGAATTTCTGGAAAGGTCCATTCGTACCGACCGCAGCGTAGGTGGAGATTGAAACTCATTTACAAAGCACACGGCAGCACTCCGAAAGCAGCCGACGCGGCCGCCGAGACCGCGTGATCCTGCCAAGCACGTCACGCCGACGGTGGCGCCGGCGTTTCCAGTGGTGGCCCTCGAGGCCAATACTTGCTTTACTTCCTCGTTCTGAGCACGAGATACATTGCTGAGCTCCTATCATAGGCTCTCGCATTACCTTGGCCGAAGATAAAGCTGCAGTCTGAAACTATTTTTACGGAAGTGCACTTATGCGGGTAAAACACACTTAAAGTGTTCCCTGTGAAACGACTGATAAAATATCCGCACTACCCCTACTCACATTACTCTACTTGGCACCGTGGAGGCGAACATGCACTATGTCTTGACTTTTTGCCGAAAGGTCTTATAAAATATTTCATTCAATGTTTCTGTATTACGATACACTTCGAGAAAAACGTGAGTTTAGTCAACAGAGGAACATAATAAAATACTAAGATGGTCTGAACGGATAGCTGATGTCTCGTTATCTGAAATTCAGTAGTACATTTCAATTAAGCAGCACAGGAGCGAAGGTCTCTCTCAAAATAACGAGCCCGTATTAATTACATGGTTTCAATAACAATTTCATGACGTGTAAATATTATATCACTTCGGCAAGTCTCGCGCGTCTTTCAGCGATGATAACACAATTAATACTCCTAAATATATACCAGACTTAAACCTTTGTATTTTCAAATAGCAGCTCCAGTACATAATGCAACGTTTGAATATTATTTCTGCTGTTTTGGTGGCTCTGCGTGCGGAATCCTGTGATTCAGAAGGAAACCGCAAAACGCTTATTTTAGTATTATAGTTGAGTAAACTGATGCACTATAAAAAAAGCGAAGGTATACATCTCATGCCATTTTCTATTTTTTGCAACTCTTATGTATGAGGTTATCGAGCTTCAATACAATCTTATCAGCTTTACGGCACGGTACTGAAGAAAATGGTTGGATCATTATAATTTTGACCCCAATTTTATGCCCACTGAATGATCTATCTTTCGCACAATCTTGGGCGATCTGATTCAGTTCTGTCCTTGCAAAATTTTAATTTAATCGATCCATCCAAAGTCACTGTCGGCATCGGCTTTTTCGCTTTCCCTCCACTCCATATCTCTTACTGCCCTTCTGTATTTTTGTCCTAAGCATTGCGTGGCCGGCCAAGGATAACTTCTTTTGTTTACTATCAACTGGAGTATCAGCTACACCACTTTGTTGACAGACACATCATACTGTCAGTGTTGTTCGCGTTCCTCCAAAACAGGAACGAAAGTTCGTTCCTCGTTCCTTCCAAATTTCGGAACGAGTTCCCGTTACAAGTTCCTCAAATGCAAAAGGAACTCGTTACAGTTACATTTCCAAAACAGGAAGGTGTCGTTACATTAACGTTACATTTGAGTTTTTAATAAATATACAGTGTCGGATAATACTGAGGCGAAATACAGTGAGCAATTTAAAGCTCCCGTTGAGCTGCATATATCAAACGAATTTACCATTGCTGACAGGAGGTTATACATAGGTGAAGAAATCTAAATAAACGCTCCTAAACAAATTTTTTCGAGACCACCTGCCTTACTACATACATATAATTGCAGTTTTCGTGCTCGTCTATTTCAAGTCCAACACATGCGGCACTTTTCAACGTAGGTCTTCAAAGGTACAGTGAGGATGCTGCACTTCAGATATTGAAATATAAATTTCCACCAATGCGCCAAATAACGGAACTTCTGGCACAGGAAATCGCATCGAAAGGGACAATACTTAGGTGTTTAATTAGGGCTGATTGAATATTTGGGAACAGAAAATAATGTTCAGGATACACATTTGCGCCTTAGTAAAGTCCCCGGTTCACAGTCACCGAACATATTTCTGTATATTTCGTCCTCTGTCTTTCTATCTTTTGCTTTCTTTCTTTCCTTTCGCTCTCTGTATTTTTGTCTTTCTCTTTCTTTATATTATCTTCGCTATCTCTCTCTGTACGTTCGCTCGCCTTCTATCTTCTTTTTTTCTTTTTCTCTGTTTCTCTATGCACGTTTTTTCCTCCTGCTAACCATCACTTCTCCTTTCTACCCCTAGATATACTGTACTATAGAAAGATATGCTATGCACTTCAAGTGTGCGCGCATGTTCCAGAAAAAACGCATAGCCAATAATCTCCTCATCATTCTACTTCATTAGTATGGTCACTCAGCTAAGAGATGTATACGAGCAAATGTAAACTCAGCCAGAATGGTGTATTGCGTTGGTGAGGTGTCTATCCTTACCACCGTTCTAGCGTATAATGGGAAATGGTGGTTCTTTGATGTATTCACTATAGAGATGAATGCGAATTCTTCAGTACTATGTGTTCGTTGTTGGGTCGCGATACAAGAAAAATGAACATATTGGTCCTCTGTCTGTATTGAATTGCTTCAAAGTGTCATGCCTATGTTGAATGAATACCACGAAAGGAAAAAAAAAAAAAACTAGATAGCCGAGTGGTTATGACGCCCGCCTTCAGATCGTGGATAGGCGGTGTCGAATATCGCCTTGCCGAAAACATTTTATTGCGATAGCAATTATATGGACACTCGCGGCTGGTCTTCGCCGTCGGCGTCGGCGTCATTTGCCGTATATGTATATGTATATATATAACCGGGCCCGCCCGTCGTTCGTGAGCGTGAAAAGACGCGAGGGGGGGGGGGGTCCCTCGAGCGACCTTCAATTTGACGAGCGGGGGCGCGCGCGTTATCTCCCCTTCTCGGCGGCCGACAGCGGGCGGGGGGGGGGGGCGACGTTCGATTTTACGAGCGCGGGCGCGGGCGCGCGCTTTATCTCCCCTTCTCATCTCCCCTTCTCGGCGGCCGGGCCGGCGTACCCTTCTACGTGCTGCGCTTTCAACGCGAAGAGAATTCTCTTAAACAAGCGTTTTCTAGAGTTGCGTGAGATCGGATCCAAAAAGAGTTAGCTGCCAGCCTCACTTCGTATAACATTACAATTTTTTGCTATCGCATTCATTGCTTCACCCTTGCGGTGAAACTGTGACTTTTTGTAGCCAAGAATTTATCGCTTTCTCTATATCTCTTCCTTTCGCTCTCTCTGTACTCGTTCTCTCGCTTCACCAGAGTTATTGCATCCCGCGCCGGACAAATCAGCGCCCGTGTTCTGGGGGAGAAGCAGAAGAGGATGGCGATGACGAAGGGAGTGCGTGCTGGTTCATGATGATGATAATTTTCTTTCTACGACACATGGAAACCTTGAGCATAACACCTCTGCTGTAAAAAATCAACTGTTCGTCCCGCACGTGGCCAGTCTCGGCGTTTTTCGTTTTCCTCCGCCCCCGGCGGGCGCCTTGAAGTAAAAATCAGGATGCATCGTAGTCACGTGATGGGCGAGCGCTACATTTTCACGCCTCACACGGTCGCCCATCCGCCCTGTTCTGCAGGATGTGCTGCGTGCATCCGCCTGTTGAATGGCGTTAAACATTCACAGAAGGAACGCCGTTCCCTCTACCGTTCCTGCTTAAACGTAACGAGTTACCCTTACAGTTCCACCGATGCTGAATGGAACGGTGGCGTTCCTCCGTTCCTGCCAAAAGGAGCTAGTTCCTGGAACGTCGTTCCTTGGAACGCCGTTCCGTACGACACTGCATACTGTCTTCTGATTTTTTTAATTTACACTCTACCACTATGCATTTCATCGCGAGTATGACGGTTTGTAATTTTTTTTTTTCACCTTGCTCGCATTTTGATTTCTCGCATTTGAGTGATGGCTAAAGCACTGCGGCTGGCTTTGCTTGTTGTAACGGGGCTGTCAGCGATTCACTTGGTTCGCCACGCTTCTAATACACGCAGTGGTGTGACTAGCACTCGAGAGCTGGTAGTTCCTGTGGCAATGTAACGAATGGCCCAAGGATGCAGCCCTTTTTCCAAGGGTTTGCAAACTGGGATGGTCATCGGCAGTCCAGGGCTCCACGATCACCTTTCCTGAGAGTAAAATGCTGAAGGGACACTAAAATGGTGAGTTATTCATTATCACGTGCCTACTCGAACGCTAAAATTGTCTTTTGTCTGTGCCGCGCTGCACATTTACCCGAAGATGCTAAAATTCATATATGCAGCTTTTCTGAATGCCGGTGGTTTAATTCGCGTGAATAGCACCACGTAGCGTAATGACTTTAAACGATTCGAAAGTGCCTCCATCGACGTATTCAAGGACGTGGCATTAATAAAAGCGAACCAGAAAGAAAGAGCAAACAAGCCCAGAGACAGGCGCTTCACCCAAGTTCGCCGATCAAGAGCGCTATGTCGATGTTATCTCGATGGCGACGACTAACAATGAATTGATAGTTTTAACGCGTAGGCGTTAAAGAGCTCGTTTCGCAGAAATTCTGGCGTCGGCGTCATTGGTTGCGATCGAACAGTCATGATGTTGTTCATGACCAAAAAATCAAGAAAGACGCAAATAAACTAAATAATGACAATTTTCGCTTCGGGTGAAGATCAAACCCAGGCCGTCTGCATAGCAAACAAGTATTGTACCACAAAGCCACCCCATTGCTTGAAACTGCTTAGAAAAAAAGAAAAAGACACTATAGGAATGCCACGTACTGGAAGGAGTCTGCATAACATATGCAATATTGCGTGGCAGAAGCGTACAGTCGCGCCAAGCGTCAAAACACGTAAATTGCGCAACGAGTAGGGAGAGAGAGAAACTTATTAGAAGGCCGAGAGGTCGGCCTGAGCTTGTGCGCTCAGGCCTACTACTCACCTCAGGGCTTATTTAAAGGGCCCACCGATTACAAAGCGCTTACACATATTTAATCATCATCAGTTGCTAGCGCTTCATCAAAACGAGAAGCTGCGTAGGTTCCCGTGTTGCCTTACGGACTCGTAGTGGGCCCTTCTCTGGTTCGCATAAGGAAGCATTGTGGCGTAGTGGGCACCTAACAAATGCGCTTGCAGTAGGAATTCTAGGATAGCTTGAAACGGCCAGTGTTACGCACATAGTCGTTCGTTCCCTTACGAGACGCGTTAGTCATGCACGGAAAGGGAAACCAGGCAATCGGTTGAAAAGGCGATGCGCACGGAGCCCGATTACGTCATCGCGCTCTACTCTTGAAGGCGAAGCTCAAGTGTCCTCCAAGATTTTCCGAGACGTGCTGTGCCAGACAGCTCGCTTCATTCCGCACGCGATGTCTGGCAATAACTGCATTCGCGACGCATCCAGTGAATCGTTTTTTATTTGGTATTTTGTTTTGGATCCCGCGCTGCCGTGGCGGTGGAATATTGCAGCAGCGTGCTGCTTCCTGGGTTTTTTGGAGAGCTCGCGTGACGCGTAACGTGCGGGTTGCGAACAAAATATCTTTGTGTTATATAATATCAGAGTTCCTTTGGAAAACCACTGACCCCCCGTATTCACAAATACTCCTGCACTCAAGGCTTCTCCTCGACTTGACCAAGTCAAGTCGAAGCGCCTTCCTCGACTCAAGGAGCCGCTGTGTTTCAAGAACGCTCCTTGAGCAGTCCTCCGCCAAGGGCACGGAGGAAGGAATAACTCAGGAGGGGGCATGGCCAGCCGGCGCGATACGCAAAAAGTGTGGAGGAAATGACGTCATGGCGGCCATATCCACTGGGCACAATGGCGGCGTTGCTATGGTTACGTGTTGTGCAGTGTAGCTGGCGTAGCGGCGGCGGCGTGTCAACCGCGGTGGACGATATCCATGCTTTGTGCCGCGTTGTTAGCTACGCAGTGTTCTCCCGGCGGTTATTGTACCTAGCAACGTTTACAAAGCCTGTTGTTTGCCACGGGGCCTCAAGAGTGCGTGAGAGGATCGCGTATATTCATGTGCCGTGCAGCGGATGACGCCGATGAAGTATTCGATGTGCTCAGCAAAATCGGGTTCAGGCACCGTGACAAAACGGAACCACGACGAACGCCTTGCAAGTCAGTGACAGTGGTGCAGTGTTCCTGCTTGTGACAACGGACAAAACGTTTGTACTCCGCTAGACGAAATGAGGACACCATGTGCACATGTAGTTTCGTGTTCGATATGTGTACAGTAAGAACTTGCTTGTGCGCATTATAATAACTTTTCTGTTTTGCTTGCTATGCTCGCCCCTAGCAGTGTGCTCTCGGCGTTACAGCAACCGCGTTCAAGTGTCACTCGTACAACTGCACCGTGCACAAGGTCGACCACCGCGGTTGCACAATGCTGACGCCGGTGAGCTTTTACGTGGAACACGAGCACGGTGGCCGGTCGCCGCGTGAGAAACGGAATGCAACCATAGAAGGCGGCGCACGGCCGATCGTGTTGTCCGTACAGTGCGTGAATAAATGTCGTGAAAACATTGACACCACACTCGCCGTAGTCAGTGCATCTAGCACGGCGATCTCTTGTGTTCCTTGTCGACGAGCTCTTACTCGCTGTTATTACTCGGATGAAATTATTTCGCCAACGGTATCGCGTTGGCCCACCGTTTTAAGTCCCGTTCCGTTGGTTTAGGATAGCCTCAACACGCGTGCCGTGCAGCCCACGTGGTTTTTGAGCCGGAGAGAGAAACGCGCCTTCTACTTCGCTTGCCACATGTAAATAAGAGAGGAGAATCTGCCCAGTCAATATGGCCGACTTCCGGCTTCACCACGGCTTCACAGAGAGTGATGTCAGGGCCTCTCCTGAGTTATTCCTTCCTCCGTGGCCAAGGGGCTGCTCGAGAAACCGCCCTTCACTTGAGTTTCGCAAAACGAACCTGGTAGCGAGGGTATACAATGAAATGTTACAATGAATGCAAGAAAAGTCGGTTAAAACGCTTGCGTAGGGCTTAAAAAGGATCAAATATTTAAATGTGTGTATGGTTGAAACGTACAAGCTATATTCGAAATATTGTGGGCATTTGTTTGTTATGTACTTCTTCCTCACAATATTTTCAGCTAGTTTCGACCTGGTTTCGACAGCAAGCGACGCTATTTTAGCCAAGCCACGCCTGAGCCGAATCCGCTGAGATCACGTGTCGTCACATGCCCGGTGGTTGTGCGAGCGCGAGCGCTACCATAGCATAGGTGTTTTGTGGCGCTACTCTGCTCTTTTTTCCCGTTTTGTGAGTGCGTGAGATTTTCTTTTTGTGTCTGTTGTGCACTTTGTACGCTCTGTGTAGTGACTGAGAAATGAGTAGGAACAACGACCGCGGCGTTATGCGTGACGGTGGTAAAACCACCGCAACAAGGTTTCTGTACACGGCCGAAGAACGCGAGCTGCTTCGGAACTTGGTGGTGCGGCACAGTTCGGTTATTGAAAACAAAAGAACTGACAACGTGTCGAAGCGCGCCAAGGACGTTGCCTGGGAAAAAGTCACCGAAGAATACAACAGCCAACCAGGTATTCGTCGCGTGACGGTATCGCAGTTGCGGAAGCTGTGGGACAATGAAAAATCAAAATGAAAAAAAAAAGCAGTCCGAAGAAAGGCGTAACTTGTACGCTACAGGTAAGTGTTTTCCTTTACGTTAGCTTACTACTGATAAGAAGTGCCGAGGTTCGGCTTTCATTTGTGCGGTTAAACGAATTTGTAAGAACAAATTTTGTGTCATACCTTGGTACCGCTGACGCACACAATCCTTCGTCAGCACAAAAAGCGCTGTCGTCCCGACCTATTATATTATTGTCTTAATGTTGCTGATTGAAACATTGAAACTTGCGCCGATAAAGTTAGTTAAAAAATAAATATTCTGAGTATTTTACGTCAACGTAACTAATTATGCATCGTAGCACGTTAAGAGTAGCAGATGGTAACAATTTTCGGGGCCCTACTTTACAGCGTGCCTCAAAACCATATCGTAATTTTCATGCGTAAAACCGTAGATAGTATTATTGTTATTATTATTATTATTATTATTATTATTATTATTATTATTATTATTATTATTACTATGCACTGATGATTCCCCTATTGTGAAAGTGAGGTATTTTTATATGCGTTGGCTTCTTTAAAGGTTTTGTTTGTGCTGTCACTTCTAATATTAATGAACCCACGTAACTGTATTTTCACACCTCAGGAGGTGGGCCTTCTACCTGCCGGCCAATGAGCCCGTCGTTGGCACTTGTAGGGGCGGCAGCGTCGCACATGGCGACACGGCTCCCCAACCCCTACGACAGCGATGGAGCACACACGAGCCAGCCGGTGCTGTCTCTACCGCCGGCGCGTATCTTGGAGAGCATGGTCACTGGCAGCGAAGACTACATGGAAGAGCTGCTCGGTGAAGGAAGAATTGGCAAAACCTGTCAGCATGTCGCAGTTGTGCTGCGCTATGCCAGCATGCATGTATACTGAATGTGAGGTGTTATAATTCAGTGATATTCAGCTCCCTCACTAATTTTTTTGTTCAGCGAATCGGGAACGCAGTAACACACAACAGACGAAGGAACAGTGCGGTGTGGTGCTTCCTTTGTCCGTTGTCTGTCCCTGCGCTCCCAGTTCTCTGAACGAAAAATGAATTACCAACTAGCCCACCTTTCGATCCTTCGGTTACTAACGCAACTGTCGAAATGATTAGCATATCTGTTTTACTAGAATTTACGTGTTCGTAATTATTCATATATCTAGTAATACTGTCAATCCCGTCTGGAACTTTTCCAGGAGTGGGTTCAAGACTGTGTGCAGTCATTATACATGCACACAATTATACAGTAGGAATATGGTAACAAAAATGTTATGAAAAAAATAACGCTAATTACTTCCCATATAGAGCATACCGGGCTGTTGACAGAAAGTAATGCTGTGTAAACAGGCTGATATCAGCCCAAACTGTTCCTAATGTACTTTTATGTGGTTGAGCATGTACTTGCATGACATGTTTCACATCATGGCTAGCTTGCTGGCCTAGACACCTTTAGACGTGTAATTCAACTTTGTTCTTTGTGTGCAGATGCCATTTGCCCAGCACCACGCCCCGGGCAGCAAAAGGCTGACTTAGAAGCCAGTACATTGAAGCACTGGTTCATGAAGGACAGTCCCTTTTTCGTAATTTGTTTGTCTTGCATGCTTCCATCTGCGCTGAGGAGCTGTCCCCATCTGTTATTATCATAAGCGTGCGCAGGGTTCCCCTTCAGGGGGGGCGAAGGTTCGTCGCAGCGCCCCCCTCCCTATTATGTCAATATATAGGGCTGACTTTGTGCCCACCCTATCGCCCCCCTACAATGTATAGGGCTGACTTTTCAGCCCCCCTTCTCGCCCCCCTTGCCCCCCCCTGTGCGCACGCCTATGGTTATTATCAAGGTGTTTGTGTTGTGTCATTGTTGCATGCAACTTACACCTGTTATTCATTTTCGTAATTACACTATGAACAGAGTAGGGTAAGGCGGGGCAAAATGAGACACGGGGCAAAACGCGACATTTTGGCTTTGCCGACCTCTATAGCTAATACAAAAAGCATTTTTCTTTGTTTCTGTATTTCAGCGAGAGGTGCTGGTAGTTGTCCACCTTTTTATGTGTAAAAGTTGGTGATTGCTCACAGTGTTCGCGTGGGAAAAATTACGCGGCTGGTGTCAGTGCGTTCGTGACCCGTCAAAAAGGGGGCGAAATTCTTCTCGGCCAAATTTTCGGATCCGTGCATGAAGCTACTCCGGCGTCAGTACAACAACGCAAGTATTTATATTGCTACTTTATACTACTAGCTACATACCACCAAAATTTTAGTTCATTTGGTGCGCGGTGCCAAAGCGGAAATTTTTTTTGAATTTGGGCATGTGAGGGGGGCAAAACGCGACAAAAAGGCATTGAATTGCCTTAGAGAGTGTCTTATTAAGTGAAACATTTACGTACACTCATTATATAATATATTTTATTGTTTAGCAGGCTTTTTATTGTTTAGGAGGCATTGAGGTTTTTCCGTGTTCCCAAGGATGCTCTCAAGAGGCGAACGCAAAATTGGAAGAATCTCCAAGTCAAGCCGTTCATAAACACGTCTCGGCATCGAGTTTTCCTCCAATACCAAATTAAAAAAAAGAAGCGCTAGGAAATTCGGATCTAGCAGTTTTAAATTCGTCGCCTCACGAAGCCCGGCTGACGAAGCTGAAAGCCACGAAACGCACGTGCAGTTCTGCAGCAAAACGGCAAAAGGAGGCGAAGAAGATGCGTCAGAACATATCTAGCGTCCAATCGTTGAATAATCCAATGAAGTGCAAGCTTTCCACAAAATACAACAATAGCACAAAGAAAGACTGGTGGTATTTGATCTGCATGGAGTTTTGGAGCAAACAGCACCGGATTCTGTACATGTTAGTCACACAATCCAACTTGAGAGACCACATGACGCCAGCACTGCTGGAGCAGCGTGCAGCCGGGCTTTATGACTGAAGGCGCATCTACTGTAGATGTCGGCAAGCCCATAGCTCCTGGTTGAGCCGAGACTTCAACAACTGGCCATGGTGTGATATTGGTAGTGTCTGCACACACAAAAAGAAACAGAACTGGTGCCCTACCGGCATGCCATGTTATCAGAAAGGCCTTTTAACATTGTATCTTTTCAGTACAGGCACACTTACTTGTGTGTTTTCATGCTTCTACGTGAACACACAACATTGGAAATTAGGGAATCAAGGTGGGGCAAAATGAGACAAAAAATTTGAAAATAGTGAATATTTATTTTTATTTCACTCTTTTACCCTTAAACGTCAATGCAGAAACTTTCCTTTGGGTACAAGGTATGTGCTACATAATTATGACCATGTTGCCACTGTCAGAAAGTTTATTTTAAAAAGAAATAGAAAATGCACCACATGTCTTATTTTGCGCCAACCTGCGGGGCAAAACGAGACAGTGCGAAAAAAAAATTTAAACCTTCAGTTTTTGCGGTAGAAGCACTTGAAATTAAACTCCGTGGGCCCTCACGCAGCCTTTATGACCCCCACTCCTTGCAATCCACGCATTGAATCCAGACAGAAACCTCACCATCACAATTGTTGAAGCGTTGTAATAATTTCTCCAGGAACAATGAAACTACGTTAGCAACAACTTGGGGTTTGGGCGAGTCGGTTCATGATGCGAATAAATAGAAGAAGCGCGAAAAAAAACGAACGACAACAAGGAACACACACAACTTTCTGTTATGAACCGCAATTATCAGGACAGCAGTTTTTGGCCATGGCTAGAGATATGGCAGACAAGGTCGACGAACAAGAAAGGGACCATGCGACCAAAGAAGGCGTCGACTGTGTCATAAAGGATGTGATCCCCCGGGCCGCACCCAAGTCACCGTTCAAGCATGTAGTGTCCTGGTTGAAGAGCAATAGCATGAATATCCTCCAATCCGACAAGGAAGGAATGTTTGTATTGCTACCGGAAAACCTCATTGGTCTGGCGGAGGTTCTGCCAAAGTCGGTCTGCCTTTCTGCATAGGCAGATGAGATTTGCCTCTGGAGTGCTGCAGTTACTCGCCCCCAAGTGCGTGCGCGAATACAGCGGGCAGCAACCATGACAACAGCCTACCTCCAAAAACAAGGCTTGACTATATCAACCAAGAAGTTCGCGTTGATTGCGTTCACGTGCAAACCAATTGCGCCGTACCCTGTATACATCAATGGGCAGATTGTCAAATATGCTCGGACGCATCGTTTCCTGGGCATCATAATCGACAGAAGTCTTTCGTGGAGCCCCCATTACACGTACTTGAAGAAGGGACTGCTATCTATTGCGCATATATTGAAATTGATGTGCGGGAAGTCATGGGGAACCTCTAGGCTCAATGCTTGAGTTGTACAGGGCCCCTATTTCTGGGACTATTGCGCTACAGCTTGCCGGTACTGTCGAATGCTTGTAAAACCAACATTCGTTCATTGGAGAGTTTGCAGGATCAGGCACTGCGTATTTGTCTAGGGCTGCCCCGATGCGCTTCCACCTATGCTACAATTGTGCTTGCCAAGGATCATCCGGTCAGGACATATACCGTTGTTGATTGCCTCAGAGCGCACATTCGACATACTTCCCGTGTCCCCGACCACCATTTGGCCCTTCTACCCTCCGAAAGACCACGGGCTACGTTTTCGGACATAATAGTCAAGCACCTAAACAGCATTCCATCAGAATATACGGCAGTTATGAGAAGTGCGTGTCCCTTGTGGTGCCTCGACCAGCCACAGGTACGCCTAGAAATTCCAGCTATCAGCAAGAAGACCAACCATTCCAGAGTAGTACTACAGCAAGCGACACTGCTATTATTGCATGAAACATACTCGGACCGAATGCAGATATACACTGATGGGTCGGTCTCGTTCAGCAGCCCATCAGGTGCAGCTGTAGTTCCGGCTGCAGCAATAACAATCAAATTTAAATTGTCGCTACAACGACGTCTACAGCAGCAGAGCTTGCTGCTATGACAGCCGCTTTACAATATATCATTCCAGAGCGTCCATGCAAGTGGGTCATATTCTGCGATTCGAAGGCAGCGCTTCAGAGTTTGCAGTTTGCCATGCGGAAGAGGACTCATGAGCGATTGGTGCATGAAACAAGAATTTGTCACCATCAAGCTCAAGCAAGAGGACATGACATTATATATCAGTGGCTACCCGAATATATCGGTATTACAGGGAATTCATTAGCCGACAATGCAGTCCGCTCAGTCCATGAAGGAACCAGTGTGCTTCCCATCCCTTTATCAAGGACTGATGCGGCAAGAAAACTTTCTTTGCTGGCTCGGAATCTTACACACATGTATTGATCGTCTACCAGCTTCCAAAGGTGTCAGCTATATAAACTGGATCCTTCACTCAAGCTACAGCTTCCATCACAACTCTGCCGCTCCGATGCGACATTATTATGCCACATTTGGTTGGGTGTTGCATTTACAAAAGACGTACTCGTTTCGCATCGGTATGGCGGACACCTCTACATGCGACTCCTGCGGAACTGAAGAGACCATCGAACACGTCCTGTGCAGCTGCATTCACTATGACGCCCAGCGATGTCCGCTCCGGATGGCTTTGAACCAACTGGACTCTAGACCGTTTTCTTAACAGAAGATTCTAGGACCTTGGACGTGCGCTTCGATAGCGCAGAAAGCAACAAAAGCGCTAAAGAAGTACTTGAACTCAACAAATCTGCGCGACCGCCTGTAGACTGGATGTGCTCCCCCAAGTGTGCTCGTGCTTCTGTGTGTCTCTCTTTCCTTTTCTTCTTCTGTCTCTCTTTTCGCCCATTTTATCCCTTCCCCCAAAGCAGGGTAGCAAACCGCACGTGCGTCTGGTTAATCTCCTTGCCTTTCCTTGCATCTATCTCTCTCTCTCTACCGGAAAACCTCCTGGAAGAAAAGGCCAACAAAGCCATCGCGAAGAACTTCAAGGCAGTGAACTTCAATCCAAAGAAGCAGAGGAAAGTAGCTCTAAAGCTACTTGGTGAACTTAGTCTGGATCATTCAAAGAACCATCCTACACGTTAAGGGTAATTGTGTCCGAAAAAGCTTCTTGGCAGTTGCATGTGGGAAGGCTCCTGCAAGGACATTTGAAGAAGCTTCCGTTGAATGACCCTTACTTAGTGAAAAGTTCTGATGAATTCGTGAATGAACTAAGCGGTCTTTGTGTCGCGAATGGAAACAGTGTAACGGCGTTTTCTGTAGACGAAGAGGGTTTGTTTTATTCTCTTCCATGTGATGGTTTGCTAGTTGCTGTGCGAGATAAAATTAGTGAAACTAATGAACAAGACTTCAAAAAACTCAGCAGGCACAAACGTTGACAATTTCATCACGCTTTAACAGCGCTAGTCCTGTTGTGTGTGTTCCTTGTTGTCGTTCGTTTTTTCGCGCTGCTTCTATTTATTCGCATAATGAAACTACACACGCACACACACACACACACACACACACACACACACACACACACACACACACACACACACACACACACACACACACATATATATATATATATATATATATATATATATATATATTGGTGTGTTATTTTTTTTGCAACCTAACACAAAAAGCACTTCAAAAAATGGGGGACCCTTAAGCTTCGCCTTTAAAAGTTGAACGCGATAGCGATATTCCCTCCCGAGTGCGTACTTCAACCACTTAGTGCATACTTGCTATGCACCCACTACCTGGTGTTAAGGGAATACGCGCAGTAAAGTGTATGCCTTTTGTAATGGGGGGATTGCTTTGAACCACAATGCCGTTATGATATTCACATCTTCTGACGCTCGATGGCAATGTACGCCTGTACCACGCATTAATACTGCGATATTACATGTTATATTGTGACGCCTGTATACAGAACGCGTGTGTTTGTAAAGCATGAAAGTTATTTTCACTGCATTTCCAAGCAGAGGAAATTATTTTCGCTGTATTTTAAGCAGAGCGTGGCTGTGTGGTAGAACACCTGCTTGCCACGCACACGGCCTGGGTTCGATGCTCAATCGTACCCGGAAACTTTATTATTTGCATCTTACTCGATTTTTCGGTCACGGACAAGATGACGATTTTTCGCTCGCAACCAATGACGCCGACGCCGACACCGACGCTGACGCCGACGCCGGAATTCTGCGAAACGAGCTCTTTAACGCTCTCGCGTTAAAATCAGACAGGTTGCGCCAGATATGCAGGTGGCATTTTCAATTACGCTGGCTAGATATTATGATAAGTCGACCAATCCAGTAGTTATCTACGTTGCAACGGCTTGCAACAACAACCGCGCCCCTTACCGGACGTTTACAAGAGCGTATGCAACTAGTGGACTGGTCCACCTCCGTTAACTTGTTGCCAGTGTAATTGAGAATGCCACCTTCATAGCTCGCGAAACGTCTATGTTATTTTGTTAATACTTTCTGTGTTGAGTAAGGTTCAAATTTTTACAATGATGAATTCACCCGGCATTTTGAAAATATTAGATTAAGTTCGTCTTTCAGAAGTAGAAATGAACTTTTTTTTAAATAAGGTCATCATGCGAGAATTTTAACACGAAAGTTATTTATTCCGGGGTCCACCAAGACTTCAGTGACGTATTTCTGGCACGGAAATACACTAGATCTGAAGACAAAGAAAAGAAGATCCCTACGCGGGAGTCGACGCTACGATCTCGTGGTCCGCGACCAGCGATGCCGGGCACGCCATCCACTGCGCCACGGTCACATACTCGGTAAGCTTTCTCGCTATACAATACTATACAAGGCTATGCAATGTTTTCTCAGTATGCCTGGATAGTTAACTGGTTAACACGCTCGCCTTCGGATCGTGGGTACGCTGGTTCGAATACCGCTACCTCATGAACATTTTCCGCCGGGATTTTTTCTTTCTTTATACTCTTATTTCTCTCTGTGTGTCTATGTCGTTCTGTCTTTCTTATTTCACCCTGCCGCTCACCCACACATTTCTTGAGCAATATGTTGCCTTCTTCATTTTTAGTGTACCAATGGTGAGTAGAGTGATTTACCCAATGACAACGCATACCCGTTCATGACGACGATGGTTTTCTGATCGGCTTTACATTACGGCAACCTTATAGCTACAGCTTCGCGATCAATAACTGCTATTGATGGTGGTATGAGTGAACACCAGAACCGCACAGTCTTGTTTTCCTATTTCACTTTATTTGGAGTTACGTGTAATATCTTCGTCGACAAACTGATCCAAGCTTCGTGGTTTTACGTAGTCAGTATAATGTTTGCATTTCCTTTGATAACTTCCAAACAGGCTGGTACCGCACTTCATCGCGTACAATTCTTCACACTCAGTTGGAATTGTACTGTCTACAACGGAGGCTTTCCGCAGAAGCTGACATCCTGTAAAACAGATGTGTAATGACTCCTTCTCATTGTTCATGCGCTTTGAGATACTTTATCCCCGATAAATTTTTATCGGTGCTTATAAGGATCTACCACTTATATGTTCACTTTTGAGAACAAATTTGCGAGGCATATGTACAAAATTATCGTGTTTCTGAGATTTAAACACGTTCATATGTACTATTCATTGAAACTTGTGTAAGGAATATCGCATAATAGCGGTGTTGCCTTTTTCGTCGTGGTGTTGCCGTTATAAGCAGGAAAACTTTACATCTTCTCGACAGCGGCAGACAATCAGTACATGCCAGGAGGAAAACACAAGGAAACTCTTATGTAGTCCTCACGACCAGGAGACGGAATCGATGCGAATGGAAAATTTAGCGCCATTTTCATACCATATGAGGTCTGAACGGTTTAAACACCATTTCGTTCCTATGTAGTTTTCTTTGGATAATAAAGGATAGTCAGGAGTTTTGGGACAGTTGGAGGATTGGGACAGCGCGTCTATCGCTTCTGCAGTTACTTCAAAGACGTTAGCCAACTCCTCATGAGATGGTGCTAACCTACCAATTATCTGGCTGTAAAGGCGGGCATCTTCAGCGGTGGGAATTTTCTGTAACTGCACATTGCCTTATTCACGTGTTAAAAGTGCGTCCCTCCTATCTCAATTGTAATACTCCAAATTTAAACCGCTTCGTGAACGCTAATGTCATGTTTTTCCAAAAACGCACATCAACGCTGCACTTTTTGAAAGACAAACTTTAGGCATTACGACTGAACTTTAGCTACTGAACGTTGTTTACTTTGGGCAGCGTAGGGCTTCAAGATGTTTGAATTCTCCCCCGGGAATTGCTCACTATTGCATACTTAACACCACTCCCCCCCTTCCCCGAACGAAATTCGAGCACTGATGATGTCCTAAGATTGAGCTTAGAGGGACAGCACCTTATTCAACTCTAATTATGTCCGCTGAATGGTCGTCGCAGCAGATGATGAAGCACTCTTCAAAGACTATTTGCTGATGTGAGGCGGATGCATTACGACCGTACGAGAATTCAGATGATTTCGAATGCGGACCAGTTTGCAACAGCCTTACGCTGGAAGTCATGGGAAATCAGCAAGTTAGCAAGAAAAAGCTGGTTTATGGGCTTTATATACTGACATCTTCAGCCGTCACTTCGATTGATGGAAGTATTAAGCTCCGACACCGAGACCAACAAAGCTCGAAACATCTCTTTGGATGTGTTAACGTACGTTGTCGATAAAACAACCGCGGTGTCAACTGCGTCTCCAGGCAGGTTTATTTCCAGTGACGTGAGAATGCCACCCTCCTGCGACACCGCGTTACACAGCTCAAAACGAAAAAAAATAGTTATGACTACATTCGTTATATGTACATGAGGGGAGTACATTATTGAACAAGAATTCACCCAGCTTAGCACAACATACTTAAAAAAGGAGCGCAACGCAGTGAAAAATGCTGCCACAACCCGTCCAGAAATGAAACAGCGTTTGCTGAAGGAATGCGGTTCAAGATGAGAAGACGCACTTGCCATTGGCTTTTACTATTCTCACAATCACATGTCAGTCTTTCATAATCACAAGCATGACATCTGCGAAAGCAATCGGCCTAATCAATCTATTCAACTGACTCAAGGCGATGTTTTTTCTTGCAAGTTTCAGTCACAAAATTTGGCGCTCATTACATTAATAGAGTAAAAAGCAATACTGAAATATCAGCGTCTGTGAGCTGTTCTTGCGGAATAAAGAAAAAAATCTCCAAGTTAAACTTTCCTCATAAGAAAGATATCAGAATTCAAGCAATGGCGGACATTGCGATTAAGCTGCCAGTGTCTATAACTATTCGGGCAGCAAAGTTTGTGCAACCATTCTCAATGTTTCATGTTAAACTATCGCTTATAATGGTGGCTGAAAACGCATGGACCAGTCAGTTACATACGACCCTCTCCTCACAAGTGATGTCCCTATCCACCCACAGAGGCAGGGGGAATGGAACCGCTCTTAGCTTCTAGAGAGAGAGAGAAACAGCATTTACTGAAACGGCAATTGTAAGACCGTTTCATCGCCCCTCCTTTAGATGGCAGCCAGGAGTCCTTGGGTGCCAGCGCCATCTCCGGCTTGCCTGATGACTTGTGGTTGGTCCACGACGTTTGAGCTAAGGAGCGTCGTCTCCCACTGCTGCACAGCCATAAATGTGTTGTTGCACCCGCGGCGAAGTTCAGTCAAGCCCAGATATTGTGTTTGAGGTCCGCCCTCTGATTACAGTGCTTACATATGTCTGGGTAGAGGTCTGGATAAAAATGACTAAAAGCCATTGGAATGGGACATATTTTGCCTGTATTTGGCGCAACGCCGTCGCCTGCTGCTTATTTAATGAGAAGTGTGGTGTGGCGTGTAACGCTGCCTCCCTATTGTGTATTGCTCCGTGATTTTGTTGTTTTTGATCATGCGGTTTCTCTCCTAACGCGGGCTCCACGTAATTCATGTCCCTGTTCGGCTCGCTAGCTCTAGAGATAGTGGGTGCAGTTTCATCGCCCGGGGGAAAGTACAAACTATTTTTATAGACCTGCAATGGGATTGGTAAGAACCACTGCGTCTCGGAAGTTTCTCAGCTTGTTTAGACGTGTATAATAATTCATGAAACAGCGTTCCACGTTCAAATTCAACAAAACTGAACATAATTGTGAAGAGTTTCCCAATCATGCCGACTCTCTCCTAATATTACCAGTATGAAGTTACGAAAAACCTCTGTGGCATTTAAATTTGATACAAAAAAGGCGTATAGAAAAAAGACGGCAGATCCCACGCGTTGTGGGAATCCATGTAATGCGAAGAAGCCAGCAAGGAGCAAATCATGGTGTACATAACATCTATGTCATGATTTACATGTTACGACCTGGCACTTATGTTCGTCCTATAGTCGCGTGACGTAATACCAAATTTGGTGCATATCAAGCTAGTGAACTGGACGCAAGTGCACCATGAGCGTGGCATGTAAATAGCGTTGTACATGACATGCATGTCATGATTTTCATGTTACGACCTGCCATTTATGTTCGTCATGGAGTCACGTCGCGATATACCCATTTTGATGTGTTTCAAGCTAGCGAAACGGCCACTAGAGTGCAATGAGCGTGGCATGCAAGTCATGTTGCATATGGTATGTCATGATTTCCATATTACCACTTGTCATTTATGCTCGTCATATAGTCTCATCACGCAATAGCAAATTTGGTGTTTATCAGGCTAGCGATACGCCCGTCAGCGCACCATGAACGCGGCTTGTAAATCATGTTGTACATGGCAAGCACGTCATGATTTTCGTATTACCACCTCTTATTTATGTTCGTCATGCAGAAATATCTCATCATACCAGTTTTTCGCTATAACAAGTTAAGCAAACAGCCCCAGAGGCACCACAGCCATGGCGTGTAAACCATGCTATTCATGCAAGATGCTCATGATTTTCATGAGATGATCAGTCAGTCATATTCACCGTACAGTCATGTTATGACATACCATGATTGGTATAAATCCCATTCACAATACGGCCAGGAGAGCACAATGTCGTAAACGGTTGATAGATAGATAGATAGATAGATAGATAGATAGATAGATAGATAGATAGATAGATAGATAGATAGATAGATACGCTCAAAGTCGCCGAAGTTCGCTAAGAAATTCCTCATTCTTCGCATTTAAAAACAAGTGTCCATGCTTCAAGCACTGGAGAGGTTTCTTCCAAAGGCTCGCAATATTTTCGCATTGCTTACAGCTACCAAACCTACTTTATAAATGTGGTTGAGGATCTTGTGCACTTAGATTACACACTGAACGAGGTACCAATGACAGAAAACAGCAAAAGGCAGTGGCTGACCAGAAGTGAACTAAATTATATCTTTCTGTCGCTAGCAGCGCTCAAATTTCAGATCTCGGTACATTTGTGCAGAAGTTTGGCTTTTGGGCCAAATTCACATACTTTTTAGACGAACAGATTTTCTTTCATTAGACGAACTTTAGAATCACGTTTTGGTTCCAGAGCCTGAGCCCAGGGTGAATTTCTTCAGGACCTGGAGTCGTCACCGGAACCTCCCGTTCGTTCTTCTCTGGGTTTTGCCACTTTTGCAATATAGTTTTTTTATGCATACAATGTTTGCACTTAGAAACATACAGAGAATTCGACTCAGTGATAGTTTTAAAGTGTTGCCTAAGAATTAAGTGCTTTGTTTAATTTAGTACTAAACGAACCAGGCGCGTTCAAATGGCAGCTTCCGGCCAAAAAGAAAAAGAAAAAAACAAGCCATAATTGTGGGTATTAGGAAGCTGGAAAAATAAAGGGAACCATGTGTGGATGCGAAGCAGCAGGGGAGATAATTAGCTTGAGCGGGAGGAGCGTCGCCGCTCTCACTTCACGGCAGTGGTCCGGGCGCTCATCGCGGCGCTGCACAGGAGAGAGAATGAGGCGCGCGCGCTCCGTCATTTTCATACCGCGGAACTACCGTGGCGCCCCCCAGCGGAGTATGCAGCTGTCACACCACCTGTCGTGCGCGCCGCTCCGTAGAGGATTCCTAGATGAAAGGACGGGGGGGGGCGTAGAAGAGGAGAGAGAGGGGGGAGGGGACGTGCATGCCCTGTGGGGGTGTGGGACGCGGGAGCCGCTCCGTGGAGTAGAGGATTCTTAGAGGAGAGAGAGGGGGAGAGGACGCGCATGCGCTGTGTGGATGTGGGCGCCTCTCCTTAGAGTAGATGATTCCTAGAGTAGAGGAAGGGGGGTGAGCGTAGGAGAGCATAGGGGAGGGGACGCGCATGCGCTGTGGGTGGTGTGGGACGCGGGGGGCCGCTCCGTAGAGTAGAGGGTTCCTAGAGGAGAGAGAAAGGGGGGGGAGGGGACGTGCATGCGCTGTGGTGGTGTGGGACGCGGGAAGGAGGGACGGACTAAGCCCCCTCCAAGCACATGCAAGCAAGATTAAGGAGTCGGGTCAACCTGGGCGACAAACACCACCTGCCTAGCCATTGCTAAGCAGCCTCTCTGTGCTCTCGGCCATGACTCTGATGACTGTGTTAGGGTTGACGGCCTTCATATTACTACAGTGTTCTGGTTCGCATAATGGGTGCTTCCCTACTTCATGAAAGTGGCAGGACGCGGGACGGGGGACGGGGGACGACGGACGGGGGACGCGGGACGCGAGACGGACACAGGGAGCCCCGAGCATAAGATGCTTCGCATCTAATACAGTTGTATCCACTCTTTTAAATTTTCCTAACTTCCCTGTTCTCTCCACATGACATTCCTGTTCGCTCGGCTCTATACACTACGTGGCATACGCGGAAGTCACTGTTACACGCTCTTTGACATATGGTATTCACATTATCATTTCACTTGCTTTTAGCAAACAACGCCACTGGAGGTGGATGACGGCATATATATTGTTGCGAGTATACTTACAGTATATTTTAAACGTGTACAAAGCGTAGCGTTGATACTCTATGACCAGAGAAACATCATGAATTGAAGCCCGAGAAATCTCAAACTCGTCTTCGGCTAGCAGCAACATCTCTTCTACAGTGCCACAAACACTTATGTTACATTAACTTCCGTTGGCGGAAGCATCGTCTAGGTGCGTCGAATTGGTTCACGTGGTGTAGATCTTCAGTTGCAATGCACAATCTCAGTAGCTGGTGAGGCGGACGATTGCTTCAGAGTCAATGGGGCGATCTATTATGTGATTTTTCGTGACAAGGCGAAGAACTCGGTGAGGCCCAACGTTGTGTGGTAGCAGTTTCTCGGACAGGCCAATGCGATGCAAATGCAGGCAGGGCAAAACCATGGAGCCACGACTGAAACGAATATCCCGGTGCTGACTGCCATACTGGCACCTTGGTCGGCCTGAGACGCCAGGAGACGATAATGGACAACACGACGTGCCGTGGCCGCGCGAGTGATGGCGCCCGGAGCATAGCACCTGGTTGAGATTGCCTCAGAAGGACGAAGTAAGTCGAGAGACAGGAGTGGATCGTGGTCAAGCAGCAGATAGAAGGCGGAATAACCAGTAATATCGCGACGCTACCAATTATAGGCAAACGAATGGTTAGGCGCAGTTCCAATGCTGGTTGTCCTCAGACGCATCGATAGGATGTCTATGAGGATACGGCTGAGGCACTCAGTACGTCAGTTTCTCTCAGGATGGTAAGCCGTGCGAACTTGTGGTACGTTGCACAGAGCAGAGAATGTCGTCGAAAATATTTGAAAGGGAACAGCGACCTCGATCCATGAGCAGCTGAGGAGGAGCATCATGTTTTAGGATGACTTGATAAAGGAGAAAGCCAGTGACATATGTTGCACGGCTGTTAGTGAGGGCTCTCGTGATGGAAATACATGTCATAATCAGTCGCAACGACCACCCACTTGTTACCCGTGGATGACGTCGGGAAAGGGCCAAGGAGGTTCAAGCAGACATGGAAAAATGGTTCGCTTGGGATATCTATAGCCTGAAGGTACCCAGTGGGAGAGGGAAGGCTTCTTGCGGCGTTGGCGGAGCTCGCAGGAAGCGACGTAGCGTCGAACAAGTATGTATATTTCAGGCCAGAAGTAACGTCTGCGCGCATGATCGTAAGCTTGGTAAACACCCAAACACCAGTGATGGGAACATCGTTCACTTACAAATATTGGTGAGAGGACGAACTATTTGAGCGAAGGGCTCAAGAGAGCGTCTGAAGAACGAACACAGCTCCAGCAAACTTCGGACATGGGCAGACGTACGACGCGATGGACACAAGTGAACGTGCTCACTTTGACGGGATCGGACTATATTCCAGTAACGTCTGCCAAGTGACCAAGGACTCGTTATTGACGACCGCCGAAATGACATTTTGCAAAACTTAGCTGTAGGCCTGTTCATCGAAAGAGGCCCTGGATGGCCGAGAGCCAGTGGAGATGACTGCTAAACGCCGGTAGAAAGACAATTATCTCTTCAAGGTAACATAGCCACCAGGACGATTTAAAACCACGCAGAACAGAGTGCATCATGTGTTCGAAAGTAGCCGAGGCATAACATATTCCGAAAGGCGTTACTTTGAATTGGAAGGGACGAGCTGGGGTGACGAAGGCCGTCTTCGCGCGATCTCAATCATTGGCTGTCATTTTCCAGAACCCTGAACGTAAATTGATCGAAGAGAAATAACTGACTCCATGTAAGCAGTCCAGCGTGTCATCAATTCGCGAAGGCGGGTATGCGTCTTTTCTTGTAAGATTGTTCAGATGGCGATAATATATGCAGATAGTCTATGTATTGTCTTTTTTTTACCAAACGACATGTGATGTTCGCGGACTACAGGAGGCTCGATATTGTCCTTGGAGAGCATTTTCTCCACCTCTGTTTGAATTACGTGCCGTTCTGCCGCTGACGCAGGGTAAGGCCACCGGTGGATAGGCGGAGCGTCACCAGTATGGACCGAATGGGTGACAATGCTAGTTCCACCTAGTGGCCGGTTTTTTAAATCAATATGTCTTCGTAGGACACCAAACGCGACGGAGGGCGTCAGCGTAAGAAGGTCGTAGGTCAGGAGCTATTGTTTTGGCTAACTTGTCGTTAAATGGTTTCACTAGAGCTAAAGCTTGAGCAAACTCAGATAGTTGTTCACAGGTAAGAACAGAGATTCCGGAGTTTCAGTGAGAGATACACCCTCAGGAAGGACTTGTAGAGATGAACCAGAGTTCAGAAGAGGAAGCCACGCACAATTGTTGGTGAGCGTGAGGATGGAGTTGGGTAGAGCTATTTCGCGTGCTAGCAGGACGTCTTAAAATGAGGACACCACGTAATGACCATCGCGAAGTAGTGGGCAATGTGACATGAGGACATATGTCGCAGCATCAGGTTGCAGCAGTACAATTTCGGTACAGCGAAAATCGAGACTGGATATGTGAGGTGGTGTTAGCACAGCAGTGGGGCATCCCAAGCATTGAAATGCCGGTTGAGCAGTGAATATGCGAAAAAATAAACAGTCAGAAAGTCGATTGCGAGACTCGCCTCGTGACGGCACTCGACGAGTACGGTAAAGAAAGCTATCGTCATGCGGTCGGCGGTGGTAACACGGCCAGTACACATTTCCATCACGGCAATTGTTCTGCCATTGGCTACTGGAAGGGCAGGGGACTCCGCGGTGTTAGAACTTTTCGGAGACGTCTACGAAGAGATCGGAGCGTATGGCCGATACCTGAGCAGCAGTGCCGATGAGATTTTTTAACGGGCACATGATCAACAAAATCTTCGATTACGTTTCGTGAGGAGCAGTTTCACCTCCGGGGTCAGCATTGGTCAGTTTCCTGAGAAGCGGCCTTAGTAGGATGGGGACGGGGCACGCCGAGACGTAGGCCAATGGGCCCGACGGCTCTGCGGTGAGGGAGAATGGCTAGTGGCAAATCGATGAGCTGCAGGGCCAGCCGGGGAAAAACTCCTAGCTGACAGTAAGTTTAGTTGGCAGCGTTGATTAGAAAAGAAAAACTTGAATGAGCGACACTACTGCTAAATTAATCTGATGCGCTGCGAAAAGGCCAACACCCCCAACTAGTGGTGGGTATCCCTCCAAAAATTTGCCCAGGCTAATATCCCTGCGTATTCTCTATTTGATTCCGTCCTTTTTTCACTCACGCAAAGGGGTGCTTGCGCATGACTTGTGTTCTTTTAGCTATGGTGATTGTCCCTACCCAAACCTCACAGTATGGGCACCGTACGTGTGTCTAATTTAATAAGAGTTTTTAATTTTAAATTATTTTTTTCTAGCGTCGTTCTTGCACATTACAGAGCTGTGGACACATCAACCAGCTTTATTTTCTTTTATATGGTGTTGACGATCATTCCGCCCTTCCATATCAGTGACTCGAGTCGGCCCCTCTTATATGTATATTCATTAGGAACATCAGTGGTAAACCCTCGTCATACACTCACCCTTTCTACCTTCTGTTAGATTTCGTTGAAATATGATGCAGTTGCCGGTAGCATCACCATGCAACATCTCACGAATCACTGGGGAGCATTCTGGAATTTTAAATAACAGATTGAGTTTCAGTGTCCTGCTTTAAAATTACAAGTTGCGTTGCATATCAGGCAATAATATTTGCCCTTCACTTTTAATGTAATAACACATTGATGGTCTAGTTTCATGCCATAAACATATTTTAACAATCAAAAACAGTCGTCAAGGTTATAACAGTCCCGGCAAATAAAGCAGATGCACATGTAGCATTACTAGCTGGTGAAGCGCAGTTATCGTGAAACAGATAAACAAGTACGCTTGTAAATGATTCCATGTGAAAAAAAAAATATTATCGAGAACAGAGATCATCCGACCACTTATAACGAAGTTACACAGCACTTCTATCTCGGCAGGAGAGACTTTCCCCTTCCTAACAAGAAATTAAATCGAGCGCAGGCATTGACTCTCAGGTTACTGCAGACGGGTTCGTATGCCAGCCCGGCTTTATTACACAAAATTTATCCCGATATTTATCCTAATAGCTTCTGCAGGCACTGCAACGAATTCGCTAGCCCTAGACCACATGCTCTGGCGGTTCCCCTCGTTGCGGGGCACGGACCAATCCACTGAAGACAAGTGGCTAGCCGCTATCAAGAGCCCCGATGTCGGGGCTCAACTGTGGGCTGTCCAGAGGGCCCACAATGCTGCGGTCGGGCTTGGCCTGACTGTCCCAACGTGGGAGCGGCCCTGCTGCGCGTTGAGTCGTGCACTTCAGGACTCACAATAAAGTTTTGCATCCATCCATCCATCTCAATACTGCAACTAGAACATGAACGTAAAAGTTCATGCGCGAAAACGAAAATGACAAATGCGGTAAGAAATAAAGCCCTGAAGTTCCTTAGTGCACATGAGAAAGCATTTAGTTCCCAATATAGATTAATTCAGGAAGTGCGCGGTGCCGCGACAATAGAGTGATGTCGTCTACTACAACCTCAAAGTATAGCACACAAAGGTGTCGGAGTGCCCCTTACGACCCTAAGTGCAGTCGCATGTGGCCACGTGAGCTTATCGGTGTCCAGACCGACAGACGGCCACCGGATGGCTATTCCATTTGCCTCGTCGAAGATGGCCTTCACGGTTGCCGGTCGTCCTGTAGCTCTTATTGCGCAGATGTACTTTGTACTTTCATCATTTCAAATTATCCCCTCACAGTTAGCGTTTCACTAATGAAATCGGAGCCTACAGTAACGGATTTGCCACTTCGAAGAAATATTTGCCATCTATGTATTTTCAAAAAAATGATCTACAAAATAATTCACTTAAATAGGAACTCATCTCAAGACCTTCATAGATATCATCACGTCTTGATCATCAGTATAAAGATTTCATTCCGCTCTGCCGCACTAATGTTTTTTTCAGACTCCTTTCAGCCAAAAAGCAGTGCCGAGTGGAACCGTCTTCCCGCCTTTATTGTCTGCATCGAGGGCGCGTCATCATTCAAGACTGCACCAACCTATTATGTCTTGAGCCTGCAGTTACTTAGTGTCGTTTGAACATGTTTTCTCAATAAATTGTGGTATTTATATGCTCTATGTTCCCTGCCTTGTCTGTGGTTTTTATTACCGACCCCCCCCCCCCCCCCCCTGTAACGCTTTTATGCTCTCTCAGGGTAAAGAAAATAAATAAATAAATAAATAAAAAGTGCTGTACTCTGGTAGTGCGTAGAGCGAGAGAATTTGATAAGAACGTAATTATGGTACATATATTAGAGCTTGTATTCTAATATTCCACGTAAATGTCACAGAACGCCTTATACATGGCGACGTTTAGACAAAGCCCAACACCCAGATTATGCGGTTCAAGGTGTTGATGCTAAACTGACACTTCTACGTTGGATGTCGTAGATATGATGATGCGTTACATTTCTGTGAATCCAAGAAATGCACTGAGCGTAACGGGACACAATGTCTCAATCAGTTGCAGTTCGCAAAGTAGTGTCGCAAGCACATTGACCCCTCCCTCGTGCACTACTTATAGATTGACTATATATGCGGCACAGTTTGTTTTCAAAGCGATATTTTTTTTCATGCTGCCCAGAAGTCTAATACCTATAGTTTCAAAGCACTCGCAGGAGCAGGTATTTTTTCATATATTCAGAACTTTCTCGCAGTAGTTACATATCAAATAGGCAGGACGTCTTTTAGACAGCTCCAAGTTACAATCTGGTTCATGGGGATTATCATCTATATCGTCAACACATTTTAAATGCGAATAATTTCTTAGCGAAATTCGGCGACTTTGAGCGTATCTATCTATCTATCTATCTATCTATCTATCTATCTATCTATCTATCTATCTATCTATCTATCTATCTATCTATCTATCTATCTATCTATCTATCTATCTATCTAGCCGCCTACGACTTTGTGCTCTCCTGGCCGTATCGTTAATGGGATTTATACCAAATTTGGTATGGCATAACATGACTGTATGGCGAACATAAATGGCTGGTCATACCATGAATAACTTGTCATGAAAGTATGATTTACATGCCACGCTCATGGCGCGCTCGCGGCCGTTTCCTTAACTTGACATACACCAAATTTGGGATTGAGTGACATGACTGTATGACGAACATAAATGACAAGTGGTAATATGGAAATCATGACATGTCATGAGCGACATGACTTGCATTCCACGCTCATGGCAAGCTCGCGGCCGTTTCGTTAGCTTGATATACACCAAATTTGGTATGGAGGGACATGACTCTATGGCGAACATAAATGACATGTCGTAATATGGAAATCATGACTTGTCATGTGCGACATGACTTGCATGCCACGCTCATGACGTGCTCGCGGCCGTTTCGTTAGCTTGAGATACACCAAATTTGGTATTGAGTGACATGACTGTATGACGAACATAAATGACTAGTGGTAATATGGAAACCATGACTTGTCATGAGCGGCATGACTTGCATTCCACGCTCAGTGCAAGCTCGCGGCCGTTTCATTAGCTTGATATGCACCAAATTTGGTACTGAGTGACATGACTCTATGACGAACATAAATGACAAGTGGTAATATGGAAATCATGACATGTCATGAGCGACATGACTTGCATTCCACGCTCATGGCGCGCTCGCGGCCGTTTCATTAGCTTGATATACACCAAATTTGGTATTGAGTGACATGACTGTATAACGAACATAAGTGGCAGGTGGTAACATGAAAATCTTGGCATGCATGTCATCTACAATGCCATTTACATGCCACGCTCATGGTGCGCTTGCGTCCAGTTCGCTAGCTTGACATACACCAAAATTGGTATATCGCGACGTGACTGTACGACGAACACAAATGAGAGGTCGTAACATGGAAAACATCACATGCAAATTATGTAAAGCAAGATTTGCTCCTTCCTGGCTGCTTCGTATTACATCGATTCCCACAGTGCGTGGGATCTGCCGGCTTTTTTATCGAATGAAATGTTCGCATTCTTGATGTTACGGCTCATAATTGTGATAATTTTATTCTTTACTGTCGAACACTCAAATTTCAGAGGCAGTTCCTAATAGAAGTCTTAGCGGCACGATGATTCTTTGATACTTTCAGCACACATGAGTAAACAATGCGCTAGCTTACCTTCACAGAAACTGTAGTTGGCTGCATTTGGCACTTTGTGACCGCTTGTTTTTGATATAGTGAGCTCTGAAACATACAGAACACTACACCAAACTTGAAAGAATAGATTGTCGGTACAATAGATTGTCGGTACACTCACAGTTGTTTGTCATTATTCAAATGGCGAAAGTTGTACACAAAGTTTCTTGAGTCACGCCGTGATACCTTCTGGAGTGAAAGACAACCGACGCCTACTTCTAAATGGTAATCTTGCTTTATCAAAAACAGGTTTTCCTTGTGATGCATTATCTGAAAACCGCAAAAGTCGTGAGCACGCAGCCAAAAACTACAGGAAAAAGAAAGTGACCTCACATCCCGCGTTTCTATAACTGATATATTGATTTGCATTTTTAAATCTTGAAACCATCGCTTTTCGTCAAGGTCTTTTAATTCGGGAGAGCTTGTTAACTAAATGTGGTGTTAATTGTACTTTCAATGCGTGTCCGGCAAAAAAAATGAAAGAAAAAACAAAGAAAAAATAGAAACCGCAAAAAAAGTCGCCTTGCAAACAGCCGTGTCTACTAAACACCATGCGCGGCAGTATATCCGCTGTGTAATACAAGGTTACCGCGTAAATATTACATCGCAATAATTCATTTACAATAGTTTACTTGAATGGCCGGAGACCCACACTCTCAGAACCTAAACATGCTGAACGCTGAACTTACACCTTTTAAGTGAAGCTGCAATACAGTAGTATATCTAGTAATAAATACTACTGTCAGCTCAGCGGGAGAGCGCGCTCCTGACGCGCTTGATCGGGAAGCGAAGACGTAGATGAAAAAGACGACGAAGCGACACGCGCCGCCGTGATGATGATTGTTTTCGCGAAATAGAACAGGGCGTTTGCCGAACCTAAAGGGCTCCCCTGTTAAATATCATCGTCTGTAGCGACGAACCTACGCACCATAGCGCAGTTTTTCCGTCAATTTGGCGGACGGTAAACGCGCAAGGAATTACACAGAAAGTTAGGTGGGCTGATGAGATTAAGAAGTGTGCGGGTCTAACGCGGCCACACGAAGCGCAGGACCGGTTTTATAGGTGTAACATGGGGGCGGCCTTTGCCCAGCAGTGGGCGTAGTCAGGCTGATGATCACGATGACTAGTTTTCTCGTTTTTAGCTGAAACCCGACGAAAACTTTCGGAGAAGACTCCGCACGTTCTCACCGTTTCTAGTCCTCTCAGTGGTACCGGCCATCATACCTAGCTGGTGTATACGCAGTCTCGTTCTCTGCTCGCTTGAATCACAGCAATTATTTTCGCGGTGAAATTTTCATCGTGTAATTCTTGTGGTCGTTGTTTGAGTCATAGTTTGCAAAACCACCTATGGTCGTCTCCTCCTCGCGGCGTACTTTTAATGTTATTTCTTCCTCGCCGAAGGCAATCGTAAGTTGGTGTAACAATTTGAAGACAGACATATTAGCGTCCTTTAGGTACGCAGATGATATTCTGATTTGTTCTCCCCTTTACACAAGCTTAAGGATAAGCGGGTCAACAAACAGCACCGTAAAAGCTGAAAGCAGCTTTTCTGCAATGTGCTGAGCAGGTAGTAAGCGACTGCGGTATGGAATCGCTATTTATTCTAGTATATGGAAAGATAGCAAGGCGACCGCTGAAAGGAGTTATGCGCTTTTATTCGCCTGCTGTGTAATTCAATGTGGCATTGCGGAACACTATGACTCTCTTTTAGTAAAAGCGTCACATAGCTCACTGGTAATTTTACAGAGTCGCGAAGTCCATGCCTACAATTAGACAGACAATATCTTCATTATTTAAGGCTAGAACAGCAGCACTCGTTAAGATTATCCGGCCTCCATTTATATCCCAACGAGCTAACAATAGTACATGCGTCGGGTGATAAAACCACTTGTTATTATAATTCAGTGGTAGGCTTCTGAAGTTTACAGATTTCGAAGGCTCTATTGTATTGTGTATTTTTAAAACGCAAGATATGTGCGCACTATGTCAATTGCCATAGCTGGTAAAAAAGCAAAACTATCAAACATATTTGGAACACAAATTATGACACCATCAAAAAAAACTCACACTGCGAATGTCCGGTGTTGAGCCGTGTTCAGGATTGTCTTCATACGCAACTTCGCTGTTGCTGAAATCTGCTGCACCCACAGCAAAGTAAATCAGTGCAGTGCAAAGAAACATTACACTTATCTGTAGTTCTCACTTGAAGTCAGTAGTACGGTACATCTAATATACATATATGGAAATGTATTTAAATCACAGTGTCAGCAGCAGTGGTTACATGAATACACACACACACACACACACACACACACACACACACACACACACACACACACATATATATATATATATATATATATATATATATATATATATATATATATATATATATATATATATATATATATATATATATATATATATATATAAATGATTTCGGCATCAGTGCGCCTTGGGCACGAAATGGCATAGGTGTAAACTTCTGCCCAGCATTACTACGAACAGACAATTTAGAACTTAAAATGTCATAAAGAATGGAGAAATGAGCAACTACTTAAAATTGGTTCAAAGGCCTTCGCTGGCTCATGAAACAACTGCAGAAGTGACTCATACTTCTTAGTTGGCCGACATGTACAGCTATATTGTTTCAACGCTGATACATAATGAGCATGAGACATGACGATGTTGCATGTCAACGCTCGACTGTACACTGGTAAATAAAAATTGAGAACGTTAGGATTTTTCATCTTCTGTTTTTCTTTTTTCGTGGTAGAAATGTTCTACTACGCCCTACAAGGTTTCAACGCTCTATGATGATTATAGATTTCATAGCGTAAAGCTCAAATGCATCTTTCACATTTCAGCTTTCACTGAAAGCGTCGCATTGACATGTTCGTTGAAAAGTGCATTTCGGGAATGTAGGCAAGACATGAACACACAAGCCCACACAGGAAGAGCGTACAACCAGGAAGTACTAATAGGGTGATATCTGGCTAATGTTTAGGGTGAATACAACATCCGGGTTTTTTTTTTCTAAGCGGAAATCTTACATATAGACGTTTTACCTTTCTGTTGTTTTAGCACACTACAAGTACTGCTATATTGTAATTTATGCAGGGTGTGTTAGAACAGTAAACGTAGCGCGCTAGATGAAGAGAAGCGTGAGGGACGGTGCATGATACAGCGATCTTGACTTCTTTCGTTAAAGTAAACGGCAACGTTGAGACGTACTGCTCTGTCTCTTCAGGGAGTGTTGTCCTGAAAACCCGGTTCATCTATAAAGAAGTCTTCGGATTTTACAGGGTGTTCTTAACGCGAAGCTGTTTTTTAACACGAAAATGTTTTATACCGGGGTGCACCAAGATTTCAGTGACGTATTTCCGTCACGGAAATGACGTCAAAAATACGCATGATAAGACAAAGAAAAAAAAGTTCCGTCATTGGGAGTCGAACCTACGACATCTTGGTCCGCAAGCAGAGATGCCGGGCACGCTATCCCCTGCGCCACGGTCACATGCTCTGTAGGCATTACAAACGCGCCTTTTTATATCTACCACTGTCCTCTCGCAGTGCTCTTGCTAAAGTGAAGTAATGCATCATAACTGTGATTATACTGTGATATTTCCGATTAGTTTCTTCAGAGCATCGTTTCTACGCGTCCGTCTCATTCGGCGCGTTTCAAATAGGAAAAGTGCAGTCGACGCATTAACACACTGCCAGGTGGCGACCTTACCCCCAGCGTCGGCGTTTCTCATAGCATCCATCAATACCAACGGTAGCTCTGCGACGCGCAGTGCTTAGCGTGGGCCGTAACTCCGCGTTCCTAACACACTCGCCCCGCGAAATCTCGCAGCCGACCAGCAGTGAAGACAGGACGCGCGTTGCGTTTCCCTCTGGTCGGGCAGTGGTGTTCAATAACTCTAACATGCCGCGAGTAGGCGACCTTAGCCCAAATTCGGCGTCCAATCAGGGACGCTTTTCTGGCTGGCACACCGATTTCTCTGATTCCGCTCTCACCGCACAGCCACCACAAGCATATATGACCACAAGGGTTTGTTTAATCGTTGCTCACGGATGTTAGTTGTCGGGATACAGATGTACCACCAAGCGTCAACGTGGATGCATCCAAGTTACGCGGTGCTATAACTGTCAAACAGCAATAGACATTGTGCAAGCTCTTTTATATCAATTCACAGTAAACATTCAACTACTTGTGTAAGGACACATTTCACTTTCGTGTTATACTGATTCCTATGACGGAGGGATCAAACATGCTTTTTCTGTCCTGCGCACTCGTTGTCGTCGTTGTCGTAGTAGCAGTTGTAGCAGCAGCAGCGTTAGGAGTCACGCAGGCCACGTGACTTCAGGGGCGAGAGTGAGGCTTCGCGGAAAGGGGAAAGAGTTGCGCTAAGCCGATAGTGGCGAGATAGAGGCTAGTTAGAGTGGGAGAATGGAAGGAGCGCCGGTGTGTGCTCGCTTGGATTTGGAAAAGGGAGTGGGACAACATAGCCAATTGTAATTGCGCAAAACAGGTCAACCTGAGAGGAGTCAGTCCTACTGTACTGGACGCGAGGCCCGCCACCCCAAATTGGTGACACCGACAGCGCGACAGCTTGGCAGGATGACGTGGTCGTAGCGGCTGCGTCGTCTGCTTCGAGGACGCCGAAGCAAGCTGAAAAAAAAATGTCACTGTGCCATCTCCGCCGTAATTCTGGTCGAGAAGGGATTAATTCATTAATATTTGGGGTTAAACGTCCCAAAACCACAATATGATTATGAGGGACGCCGTAGTGGAGGGCTGCGGAAATTTCGACCATATGGCGTTCTTTAACGTGCAGTGACATCGCACAGTACGCGGGCCTCTACCATTTCGCCTCCTGGTCGAGAAGGAGGTTTTCTCCCTTCCTCTGTGCACTTTACAGCATTTGAAAGAACTATATTATGTATTTGCTGTCTTTGAAAGTGACTTATATAGTAGACCAGTGCTGGAGGCCGCAGTGCAATGCGTACGCAACAGTCTCACTTTTTAGCGCACAAAAGGACAAGGACGAAAACGACGTGGACACCGCGCAAATGGACAACGACGTTTTCGTCCCTGTCCTTTTTTCGCGGTAAAAAAATGAGACATGAATTACCGTCATGCCCAAGCTTACACTCTTTCAAGTAAGCAACAAATCAATGTGTCAGCCTTCACACGGGTCGGCAAGGTTAAGATGCTGAGAGAAGCTTGGATAGCCAAACTTAGAACAGATAAACAGCAACCAGCTACAACACACGCGAGCCGCGACACTTGCGCGAGCAAGATTTTAGATGCGAAAGCATCTTATGCTCGGGCAGTGTCCATTCTGCGGCTTCCGCATCCACAATGCGCATGCGCCAACTCTCACACCTCTCCTCGCGTGAGCGTGAGGAGGTGGGAAGAAGGTGGGTGGAGGAGGCGGCGTGAGCGCTGCCTCCGCTTCGTTCTCCTCTCCCGTTTTTCTCTCCGCCAGAGCTGTGTGCTCGTATATAATGTGGCGGGCGCTCGCTCCCGTTGCACTGTCCTTCGCAACGGCGCTATGGATGCTCGCGAAGCTGAACGTAAACGGCAACGCCGGCAAGCGAATCTCGAAGCTGCGAGGCTGCGAAAGCACGCGTTCGCTGTGGTTGCGTCATTCTCTCTCTGTTCAACGGTGTGCTAAACGCCATGAACGTCAACGTCGGTGCTAGTTGCAGCGGCAGCGCCACCGCCGCGAAGCAGAGGAAGGCTCGCGAAGCCGAACGTAAACGTCAGCGTCGGCAAGCGGTAATTCAAACGCCTCGACAACCACCGTCTCATAAGTCACAATTCAGGGGCGTAGCCAGAAATTTTTTTTCGGGGAGGGGGGGGGCAGCTTTTTGATTTCGGGAGGGCACCTCCTTGAAATGGCCATTTTTCGCTATGTATGCCATGGCGAAAAAAATTTCGGGGGGGGGGGGCACGTGCCCGGTGTGCCACCCCCTGGCTACGCCACTGAGTCACATTGGAGAAACGGAAACTCGATGCGCACCCCCCGCGATGCTTTCGCATCCCACCATGGTTGTCCGTAGGGGAAGATGTGTAATTTTTCCTTTGGCCATGGGGCTGCGATGTTCATTTAGTAGGAAAAAGCGCTCACTGAGACGCAAATCCCTGTCACGTTTGCCGGATAATGGCATTTTCCTACCCGTAATCTGGCCCATATGTCGTCCATCTCCATACCGCCCTTAAAGTTAGGTTGCTTAACTCCCAAATTCAACTTGGCATACTCCAACACTCTGTGTTTTTTACAGAGCCGTATCTGTTCTTTGCGCGAAGGTGCCACTCTTCTTGCGTTAGAGACAAAATTTGCGACCTTCATTGCGCATTAAATATTTGCACTGAAGTATGTATAACTTGTTTCTAACATCTCTGCAACTACAAGCTATAGCTGCTTCAACAAGCTTTCTGTTTTTTTAAATGTGATTCCTACCTCATGGGATTAATTTTCTATTACGGTCACTTTGAGAACTTGTCCAGCAGAGA
>JALIZH010029460.1:0-11539 GCA_030522465.1 Rhipicephalus appendiculatus | reverse complement strand
CGCTGGCGTCGACCAATCTTCCCGGGCGGATGGCTGGCAGGCGCTACGCGTACGTGTTGGCACCTCTCCGTCGCGCCGATAGTGCGCCGCCCAGGGCGATCTCCCTCCTTTTTCTTTCCTGTTATACCTCCTTTTTCATAAACATGCCTGAGCAAAGATTTTTCGATATTATTGTTATTATTAAAGTTAGTGCCTACCGCACTTCAGCTTGAAGCGGCGCAGCGCATTTTACTATGTGCCGAGCGCTTTTTTTTTTATTTCGTACACGTTACACTTTCTTACGCGAAACGAGCTAGCCGGTACACATCGGAAGGCCAAAGAAAGAAAAAGAGGAAAGAATATGTTGCACACGGGAGGAAGAACTCTTGGCCCACTCCATGTAGAACACCACAACTGGAATGGAATAAGGGGCGTGTTGCTTCAGGTTTCGTTCACACATGACAGCAAGAAAAAAAAAAAACGCTTTATTGACGTGGTCCGATTAACAGCAGAGTTTTTTTCGAAGCTCCCTTTTATTTTAAAAGATTGGAATGCATTCATTATAGTAGCGCCTACAAAAATGCAAACACGTTTCTACTGCAGAAAAACGTCTTTAGTAGCCCCTTTATTTTAAAAGATTGGAGTGCATTCATTGTAGTAGCAGCTACAAAAAATGCAAATATGTTTCTACTGCAGAAAAACGTCTTTAGTAACACTGTAGTGGGTGATTTTGAGAGTTTAAAAATGCAACACCACTGCACAGCAAAGCAAACTTGTAGCAGTACACTACTACTAATAATAATAATTGAGACCATAAAATACAGGGTTTGCATATTTATACAATACAATGATAATAAAAAAGTTGTCAAAAGCATAAAACATTAGGGCCAGTACACAAAACATAAAACTAAGCAGACTGAACGACAGAGCTAAGGTCATCTTTTAAAAATGTATTTAAATAAAATTGTGTTATGGTTGCAAAACCACTTCAAGCGACACTAAAGTGGAACAGTAAATCGGTTTAGATCGATTAACCTTTCTCTTAGAACTCTTTAATGTTTTTAATTTCACCATCATAATTTTATTCATACAGAAAGAAATCAAGGTCAAAGTATTATTTTTAAATTTCTTGTCAGAATCTCCACGCGTGGCATCACAGATTTCGAAGTATTTCTCATATTCTGGTGACATTGCGTACTCAACAAAATTTAAGCTTGATGTGTTGTCTATGGCACCTTAGAGGTCAATGTGCTTGATGTTTACTGATTAGGTTGGGTAAAATCGTCGGGACTGCATCAGGGGCAAGCGTCGGCGTTCCCTTGGGAATTCGGACTTCAACACCATTGATAATATGGACGTAGTCTCTCAGAATAAAATGGGGTTCGAAGTGCAACTCACACACCGCACAATCGGCGTCAAGCGGCCTGTCAAGTCGATGGAGGTTCCGCTCCCAAAGAAGTCGTCGATCTTCATCCTTTGGGGCCTTAAAAAGGGATAACTTGCGACTTTGTTGCACACGCGGATATCCCGTTGTGCAACCGGGCGCGTAACAATGGTTTAGACGCTGTTTCTTGGTCATTTTGCGAGCAAAAGCGAGATGCCGGCCATGCCGCACAGCCACGCAAAGCAAACCAAAGAACCAAACTGGAAGATTGGTCGATGGCAGCGCCGCCGCTACTTTCCCCGCAAACGTGGACAGCTGCAAGCAAGGGGAGAGCGTGCCGGTCGCGCCACTCAAAAGTTCTAGTACACTCTACCGCCACGGTAGCCACGGCGCACACCTCTAACCACAACGACCGCAACCGGAATAGACCCAGCCGTTAACAACAAAAAAGTGCAACGATGTGCGGCATGGCGACGCGACGCTGCATGTTAGAACTTTTTTTTTTTTACATGTTCCTTGGTTCACCAAGCTAAGCCATGTCCTAACCTTAAAAGAAGCTTCGGATAACATATAAATTCTCTAATAATGTATGCTAAGCAATATAAGTCGTGCTATAGAAATAGAGGAGAAAAAATTGTGAATCTGCAAACGCGACCAACTGTGCCGCGTGGGCCTTTTGCGGTGAACTGCCGCACCGCGCCGCTGCTGCGCCAGACCCGTGGGCTTTCCGCGCTCGGGAGCGCGCGGAAAGCGAGGGGCGTCTGCTACGCGCTGTAGTTTTTGGCGCTGGGTTTCCACACAGGGCACTTGAAGCTTACTTAACTTTAATAATGTGGTGCGGAATAGAGCTTACCCATCTTTAAGCGTTGTTTTAGTGCGGGGGCAACAACAGAATGCAAAAGATCGTCTGTCAAGCGGCATCAGCGTGGCCTAGTTCCAGTGATAGAGCTTGGGAACGTTGGTGCGTGCGTAAAAACGCGCAAAATGAGCAGGGACAAGGAAATAACGAAAAGAAACTTTTTCGCACGAGGGTGTCGATGCGAGCTTGTTGGTTGGTCATACTTGTACGAGTTGAGCGCTCAAACCGACACGGACTCTTTGTTTTCTCCGTGTCCGTTTGAGCGCTCAACCCGTACAAATTTTTCGCATGGGTAATCGGGCAAGGCATCGCGCATGCAAGAATTAAGAGTAATAAAAGTAGGTAAATTACACGTGCTGTCAGCTGGAATTCTTTCGCCCATTGACCGCTTTGCCCACCACTATAAACGAGCACCACTGCTCGTGTACGCCAGTGGCTTTCTAGCCATATGTACACCGCTTTATTCGACAATTTGTTAGCCTCGACTCGCATTTTATTATGAACAGAGCCCATCGCGAAGACGTAAGGGGGGAAAAAAAGAAAGAATAGAGAGGGTCATAAGATCGAAATACTGTTGGCTTATTTTTGCTTCTGAGGTATCGTAGAAGGCTAACCAAGCTCAAAGCGTGCGTTAAATTGTGACATTTGAAAGAAAAGCAATTCCAAAAGATTTTGCATAAAAGGCGTATTATAGAAAATGCAGTACCGATGCCCAGATATGATGAAATTAAAGTTAATACCTTTATCCTCAGTGCTGTAGAAGTTGAATAGATGCCTGTGCGAAAATGCGTCGGGTTTGTTTCTATCTACAAGGATCGCTCAACGTCAGTATGAAAAATTTCCGCGAGATGCGTGCCTCGCTTCAAGACTTCACTATACGAAATGAAGACAGTTTCAAACTCATTTTTACCTTCATATATTCTGAAGGTTCTCGGTGGTTAGCGTTCGCACGGTAGACGAGTAGTTATATGAAATGCGACTGTTCCCGCTGCAATTGAGTGCGCATCAACAGGGCAGCCGGCTACAATTTCCCGCTTTGTCCTCATGAGCTCAATATAGCGTACACCACGCTTTCGTGCTAAAGCTCCCTAGTACTGACAAAGCGCAAATTTTTTTCGTTAAATGACACAGCGTGTCTGTCATCTCTTTAATAAATATAAAGAGATCGCATGATAGGCAAAGCAAGCCTCTTCTGTATGTACCACGGGCGTGTGTAATCAGCTCCTCACGTTCGTTTTCGGGCGATCGCTCGTAACATGGAGTGAGGCGTACACGATGGTGCACTGTTATCGATACTTTTACTTGGGTTTGTATTGTTTTTTTAAAGGCGAAAGCCTTAGGTGCCTTATCAAACACGGAAATCTAACGCCGGCGACCCGCGTCGTCAACACGAGTGATGCAAAAAAAGTATCACGTGATGACGTCAGTATGACGTCACAGATCGATAAAATTTGTGACGGCATCATGACGTCATTCAGCGTGATGTCATGTAATGACGTCATCACCTGACATGGTCACTTTGCATTGCCTCCGTGATCAGTGACCCGATCACGGAGGCCATGTAAAACCAGGTGACGTGCAGAAAACCTCGCAATGCCTTCGATCCTGGGGGGCAGTGCGAAACCACATTAGGTGCAGAAAGCTTTTAGAGGGGCGGGCGAGGACTAAGGCACCGAATGAAGAAAAAGAAGACCACGGCTTTCGCCGTCGAGTTGTCTTAGGTGAATGCATAAGGGACCTTGTGAGTTTTATGTTTTTCATGCATTTCACCTAGCCGGTCAATTCTTCAAACGTATAGGCAAGTCTTACATCTTGAGATCGATATTGCTGATCACCATGTTTTCATTCCCTGACGGGGACAAATCATCAGACCACGCATCGTCTGAATTATTTCTGGCCGAAGAAAGTGGGTTTGCGCGCCACACAATTAGCCGTTACGCAAATTACAAGCATATCAAATTAGTGATGTCATGACCTTACCAAGCGAAAGAGACGCGAGAGTTACGCGAGGTATTTTTTACTTTTCGTACCGCGTCGCATTCCGCTTCTCTTGAAAAGGCTTGAAACAGCAAAGCGCAGGAAGCAGCCATGTAAGACGAATCGAATGCACGAAATAAAAGAAAGGATATGAAGTGTGCAAACGCTTAAACCTTGAGATAGCCATTTACTACGTACACATGTCTGCTACGTTCTCTTGATCATATTTATGATCTCCAGCTTATTCTTTTCTGCAGCACGTTTACTTTCGTCATTCCGCACGAAACTAAATTAAGCACCTTCGCTCACGATGGGTGCGCGCAGAATGCGTTCCTCAAACGGGCGTGTTTAAGTGCGTACGATTGCGGTGGCAAAGCAGTTGAAAGGAAATATACAAAATCCCCGTTTCATAATCTACAAACGTGTTCTCTGCGAGGTCAATCGCTGCAGTATCATGTTGCAGTGACGCAATATTAAATCTTGTCCATATTACCGCAACGTTGGCTAACAGCGACCAAAATATCGGGCGCGTAGCAGACGCTCGCCGCTTTGACGCAGCTTCCGCCGCGGAGAAAGCCCACGGGTCCATACAGGGACTTTAACGGGTCCTAGAGTTACTGTATATGCTACCTTTAGGTAGCAGAGTTGCGCCTCTGATAGAACTCGCCGCTCGCGCCCCCATTCGCCAAGCGTGCTCACGTGCGCAAAAAGCATCCTTTTGAGGGAAAGCCGACTTCACGGCCGCGCGGGTGCTGGCGACCGCCGCGCCACCACCGCTGCTCTGCTCTACCGCCGGTGCCACCGCTATCGCCATCGCTGCCCAAGCACTCCGGCGAGGCGGTGCGGCTGAGTGCGGAGTGTTTTTCGTTGGTGTTGTGGTTCTGTCTTGCATTGTCCGTTTTTAGTGAACGTCAGTGTTAGTAGTGCCTATGCTGCGTAGCGCCGTGACTCAGTGCTGCCCACTGGTCAACGGCTGGCTAGCCGTTGACATAAATCGAACGGGACGGAACGATAAAACTGTGCGCGAGTGAATGCGTGAATATTTATTTATTTATTTCCAGGTACTGTTGGCCGATTTGGCCGTTACAGGGGTGGGGTACAAATCTGACACAAATCAAACATTGTTCACATGAACTAGCAATGTACAGTTTATACATGAAATCTAGAATTCACAATGTGTCATATATACATAAGTTGCAAGAAAAGAAAAATCTGACGTAATCACCATCACGTCAAACATAAGCTCCAATGCACAGACATATACAGAGAAAAAAAATTTAACAACACGATATTTCGTTCTACAATTTACGTTATACATACATCCCCATACTAAATTCCATAACTCTCATGAAATATGTGATATTATCAACAAAAAAGAAAAAAAAAAGAAAGACAGCATTCAAGTAGATTTACTCAAAAAATATTTCGTGGTGCTGGATTCAAATTTTTCTAAAGTTTCACAATCCCGTATAGCCTCCGGTAAATTGTTCCAGTCTGTTATGGTTCTAGGAAAATAAGAGTATGCATATGTGTTTACACGAGATTGGGGGGATTAGAAAATTTCTGTGGCAGTCACTTCGTAGGTTTCTAACATGTGGTGGAATGAGGTACGGCGCTACATCAAAGTTAAATGTATTTCGAGAGAGCAAAAACAAGAATTTTAGTCTGGCTATGCGACGGCGTTCCAAAAGGGTAGGCAAGTTTAATTCTCGCAGCATCTCTGTCACAGAATCAGTTCGGGAGTACCTTGAAAGAATAAATCTAGCCGCCCTTCTTTGCACTCGCTCAATTCTATTGATTAAGCCTTTCTGATAAGGGTCCCATATGATGCTTGCATATTCTAGTGTAGGCCTTACTATTGTAATATACGCTGTTAATTTTACTGGTGCTGGAGCGAGCTTTAATTTGCGACGTAAGAACCATAGCTTCTTTTCAGCAGCAGAACAAATATTATTGATATGTTGAGTCCAGTTGAGGTCTTTAGATATTGTCACTCCTAAGTATTTACATTTGTGAACGGTAGCTAGTACAGTGGTGCTTAGTTGATAATCAAAGTTCAGCACGTGCTTAACCTTGTTTGTGACGCGTAAAACAACAGTTTTTTCTTTATTTAGCTGCATTTTCCAAGCTTCACACCATTTTTCAACAGACACCAGAGCGTCGCTGAGAATTTTTTGATCACTGGAGGTAGATATTTCCCGATAAATTAAACAATCGTCGGCGAAAAGCCGCACTGTAACATCGTCACTCATATCCGAACATATATCATTAATATAGACGAGAAATAATACTGGTCCAAGGACAGAACCCTGGGGGACGCCGGAAGTAACTGTTAAACGATCGGACTGGTGGCCGTTTATGTCCACGTACTGTGTCCTGCGTGACAGATATGACCTTATCCATTCCACTATATTGCTATTTATTCGAAGGTGCTTCAGTTTTATATTTAGCTCGTTATGGGGAACCCTATCAAAGGCTTTTTGAGAAGTCAAGGCATATTGCATCTACCTGTTTTTCATTATCTATTGCTTTTGAAAAGTCGTGAATGGTTTCAACAAGCTGCGTTACAGTTGACAGTTTTTGCCGGAAGCCGTGTTGGTTGGAATGTAGCGCTTTCGTGTTTTCTAGGTACTTATATATTGCTTTTGATATTATGTGTTCGAGGAGTTTGCAGCAGACGCAAGTTAAAGAAATTGGTCGATAATTTTCAATATTCTGCTTGTCTCCAGTTTTGTGTATCGGGATAACTTTTGCAACAAGCCAGTCGTCTGGGACCTGTTTTTGTTGCAAGGATGTATTGAAGATAATTTCTAAGTAGCGAGCAACCCATTCAGCGTATCGTCGCAAAAAGGCATTTGGAATTCCATCCGGACCAACAGATTTTTGTTCTTTAATGTTTAAAAGTAGCGATAGTATCCCTTCATAGGTGATTCGTACTTCGGGCATATCTGACACGTGTGAAAAGGATGTAAGTGTAGCAGGAGAAGTACAGCTAGAAACGTTTGAAAAAACAGACTGGAAGAACTTATTATGGTAGGAGGCAATTTTCGAACAGTCGGTTATGATTTCGTCGTTAACAACAATGCTGTATTGATTTGGAGCGGTTTGTGACAAGTGACGCCAAAACTTTTGCGGGGAAGACACCATGAAGTCCGTAAGTGTTTCCTCGTAATATTTCTTTTTTGCTTGCCTAAGCTTTATTCGCAATTCTGCAGATAGGTCAGCTATCTTTTGACGATTTGACAGACCTTACAGGTCTGTCAAAACAGTATAATTCAGTCCGGGCACTGTGCGGCATTGCATTCGAAACCTCACCGAGTGTTTACGTTATGCCAGCTAGGTAGATATGCGGAAAATTCTCGCTTGCTTGAGTTATTTGCAAAACACGGAGTGATAGTTCTAGCAATTGTTTTCTCGAGCCACCTAAGCGCTGCGTCAAAAACTACGTGAAACGAGTGATTTGCTTAACTTAATTTGTCGAGAATCTCGACAAATGAAGTCGAAGTTTTCCTGTTCGCTATTTAAAACAAAAATATTACTTCCGATGGTGACTGCCATCAAACAAGCTATTGCACCAGTTTCATCTGAAGTCATTATTTGTTCGAGTTCTCCTTTTTTTTTCTTCTTCGAAGCCAAAGTCATTGCGCCAGCGACGGGTTTTATGAACGAGCGAGAAAGCGCACGGAGCCGCTGAGCCGCGTCGGCTCCTACATTCAAAAGGGGTGGCTTTCCTACATGACGTGGATGCCTCGGCGGGCAAGATGGTGGACCTATGCGCAACTCTGCTACCTAAAGGTAGCATATACAGTAACTCTAACGGGTCCGGCACGGCAGCGCCGCGGCGCGGGAGTTCACCGCGAAAGGCCCTCACTCCTCCCATGTATTTGCGCGGCGCTTTGGACACCCCCTATTCTAGGTCACTCTAGTCTAGCGCGCCATCCGCTCGGCCGGTATACGAAGACAAGCCGAGCCTGCTGCCAAGTTAAGCCGAAACGGTCTGTGTTTGCACGTGTCATGCAGAACCCTGCCGATTTTTCGCCTCAGCGCGCGTTTTGTGTAATATCGATGTTCTAGTGCGCTTCCGCGATGATAACGTGAAGACTGCGTTCAGCGTGCGCCAAGATAAGAGCTTCTCAGCCATCAATGTATTGGATTTCTACTCTAAAAAGTGGCACCAAGAGTAATGGCAAGACGAACAACAAGGTTACTTCAAGTCCTGTGCTCCGATTGTTTGGTGAGTTGAGTGCTTGGTATTTACTCGCATTTAGTATTTGTTTGTTATCAACTTTCTTTTTTTATTATTAAAAACGTGGGACGAAGCCGAAAGGCCGGCAAAACAAGTTTATCGTCCTTCACATCCGGTGTCTGATGACAGCGATAGCAACGATGTCTCGATTGCAAGTCCAGACGCTCAAATAGAGGTTGAAATATTGAGTACATATAGCGTTGCATTTTGTTTTTGGGTTTGTCATTATGTAAAAAAAAAAAAAAAAAACATAAGCAAAGATTAGAGGTGAAGGACTGGCGCCCTGCTCGCGAGTGTAGTTGAAGTCTCGGAAACCCTTTGTGTACTGTATGTACGTACAACGTGCGTGTTGAGCCAAAAACGCTTTTATCGCCTCATAATAAAACACTCTTGTCGAGGCGGTTTCCGTGTTGTAGTCAGCAACAATCGGCTCATCAAACTTGTTCGACATAATGTCACAAGAACCGCGTGAAGTCCACACGAAAATTTCAAAATGTGCATAGCATATTACAAAGTTGCGATTTATTAATGCTGTTGGATGAACTGCATAAGCATGTAACGTGCAGCACGTGTCTTATCCAACCCATTGCAACCGGACTCTTGTGTTGGGCCTGCAACGATATGCAATCTGGGTTGCTTTGACTACAGTGTGTTATATATAAATATATTTATTGTCTCATGGTAAATCTACCCTAGCGTAATTTACTTCATGCTAAGGTATGATAGCCGCACCACCATTCCGAAGAAGGTCACGCCACAGATTGTCTGAAAAAGATCACGTCACAGATTGTAAGTGATAATTGAGAGAGATTGCTGTAATTTAATGTTAACCACACAAGATGTAAGCTTGAGCGAGTTTGCAGTTCATTCTTGGGTTATAGCTCATAGAACGCAGGGTGCAAACGTGTAAAAGGAACGAGGCGCTACTTTTTTTTTGCCCCTCTCTTCTTTTCCTTCCTTTGTTGCCGCAAAAATTTGCCGCTAGACTGTTTTCTTTCACGCTTTCACGCAATAAGCCACAATTGGGTGTGTAATATGTCGCTCAATCTTTTGCTATAGTTCAGCTTTTGCAGCATTGTGAACATGTGCAGTGAATGAAACGTGTAGATAATTTCTCACTGTGCCCACAACTTTCTACACCTTGCTATCAAAGTTAAACTTTAATTAAAGAAGTGTAGCAGTTTTCTGATTTCGTGACCTTGTTTATTTTCAGTATTTTTCAGGCATTTCTTTGACTGCCAATGTGGAAGCAGAACAAATTGACGCAAGACTTAGTTGCCTGCAAGATCGCCGACATCATGAAGGGCCGGAAGAAGGATTTGTAGTCTTGATTATGAGAATATATTTGAACATATGCCTCATTCATCCACTGTGATTACCACTGCAGGAGCGCTGCAATATTGTGTGCCTTCTGCATGACGACTGGACACCCATGAAACACTTACGCCACACTAATTCTAATACGGTAATGGCTGACAAGTAGCCAAATACAAGGCTAATACATTACCAATAGACAAATACAAAACCAATACAATACCATTAGGCAAATTGAGAACCAATAGGCCAATAGTTCCAATTGGATAATACAGAACCAATACACCAATACGCTCCCAATAGACCTATAGACCAATATAACCAATAAACCAATACACCTATTGGTGTCAATAACCCAATAGGCTATTGGTTTTTCTATTTGGAATTTTTGCTAGGGATATACGTACGTACGACATGTACATTGAGAAATACGTGTAAGCTGCCGAAAGGAAGAAAAAAAAATATTTGTGATAGCATTCTTTTCAGCTATCACACCGTTGCGAGTACTATATACACTATAGCGGTTTCTTTGTGGCATATTTTACAGCTTGTTTATTCACATGTGATTATGCAGAAAATCTAATTATCAAAAGATACCGGCTTTAAGCACGCCATGCGCTGTTGCATCACATATCCTGCCACGCGAAAGTTTCTCGCACTGCTTGGGATAGCCGCAAGGGAGTACATCCGCCTTAAGGTGTCGGCAGTCTTTGTTTTATACTTCCACCACTGGAGCAAATTTAGCATGTCTCTGCGGACTTCTGCACAATTAACATAGCTGCCCAGCTCATCCCTTCATTTCTCTCGCTCCCAAATGTCATGCCGCTCTTCAATGTCATCTATAGAACTCCTCCTTGAGGGCTTCCCCTTGCAGTTTTCAGCAGTGTATGTTATGCATGTTCTGACCGCGCTTTCTGTTTTTTTTCTTCATATTATAATGGTGTACGCCCTCCTAACGATGTTGTACTGGTAGAAAGTGGTCATTGGACTACGCAGGCATACGATTGACAGGAGGTGGACGAAGAGATCTCGATCTATTTTGGGGGGTTTGTTCCAGTTTGGCAATAAAGGCGCGAATAAGCTTTTCGACGCTTACTCATTGGATGCATATCGTTCGAGATAAAGGTACATCACATGGCACGAAATTCGTAATTGTCTTTTTTCAAGCCAGACATTACGTAAGCGAATATACCTTGCCCGACACCTTGTTTAATGGACCTATGCTATTCCTGCGCATTCCAACACTGTTGGGGCAGTATCATGCATCTCTGGCACTATATAGCGCAGCGGTCTCAAACACGCGCCCCGCGGCCCGCACACGACTGCCTTCGTCCCATTTTTATTATTTTCTTTATAAGTACTTCCTTAAGCTACAAAGGCATGACACGTCTAAAGCATTTTCTTGTGAGACACCCCATGTGTCCACCATACGTTGATACATAACCGTGAAAGAAACGTCTATATTTCAGAATCAGCGTCCAGATTTTAGTCATTTTGTAGATAGGTATAGATAAGTTGTTGGAATCTCACCACCAAATACCCTTCAGAAATGACCGATCTATGCGATATGGGAAAGGTATTTCAAGTGACAAAATTAGGTGACATTTGGTACAACCTATTCCCCAACCCCACCCCCTCCTACCCACTGTCCTGGCCCTCGCGGGAGTAAATTTTCGTGAATGCAGACCGTTAGCTGATGCGAGTTTGAGACCCCTGCTATAGCGGAACAAGACGAAAGCTCAGACGCTAACAATGTGGCCGCACAAAGCAAGCTGTGCAT
>JALIZH010029459.1:0-26784 GCA_030522465.1 Rhipicephalus appendiculatus | reverse complement strand
GTATATGAAACTGCTCAAGGGCGACGACGATTCCGACAACGGCGACCCTTGCAGTAACTCCGAGGAGGTGGTTGTGTTTTAATTGGTCGCCTGCTCGTTGGTACGCGAAGATGTCGTCGTGTTCCCTGGTACGGGAACGTCGTCGGAAGGTTCCATGAGTGTGAGTTCAAGAGTCTGTTCAGACCTAGGAGGATATTTTATATATCCTCCTAGGTTCAGACTGTCTAGAACCACGTTTTACTTGCTCAGTGGTGAATTCAGCTGGTTTCGGCCTTTATTAAAGTGCTTGCGAAAAAATCGCGGGGGTTCTTTGACCGACGTTTCAAGTCAACTTCACGTAAAATTTCACCGATCCATGAAAGTGTGCTCGCTTTGTGTTCAAAACCTTTTATTGACAGCGCCACTTTTCTTCACGCTATTCTAGAGCACAGACGTGACAACTGTTTGAAATCATTAAGATACGTACGCAAGCTCTCATGGTGAATACATTTTTAAAATCAGCAGTTTTACTTGAAGGCTTCCTATCGCACAGCGGCACGCTTTCGCAAAGACAAAGTGAGAGCACAGCTCGCGCTTCGAGCCACATATATTTATTAACAACTTTTTTTTCTTTTCCTACGTTTCTTATTGCCGTCAATATGGTGAATTTTTCTGCTCATGAGCCATGTAAAAAGATTCACCTCAGTAGCTGCTGAAAAGACGCGGCTAAGATTACCGTTGCACGCACGCCCTGAACAAGAACACGCAGCCAACGCAGCGTCGTCTGCTCTAAGCTTGGGAGGAGGAAGGGGCGCACGCCATGCTGCACTTCTTTGCACCTCCTCTTGAGCGAGTGCAGGCTGGCAGAGAACTCGTGCAGAACTACGCTTGCACCTCGACAAAACGAGGGAGCCAGTGCAGAGCGCGCGCGCTGCACCAGCAAATCGAGGAGGGAGGTGCTGCACCCGTTGAACTGGTTCCGCCGGTGCAGCCAAATCGAAGAGACCTTAAGACGCTGAGACGTGCTCCAAAATAGGGTTGCATGAATAGACCATTTCCTATCCTCCTCGATCAAGGTAACTTAAATGCCTGTCTGTCTCAGTGGCGCTTGTTATGCCGTGCAGCAAGTGGCTTTCGTCTTGAAGTGTTAGAGAGAGTCTAGCATTCGAAGTGTAAACTTTTCTATTGGTTTCAAGTGGATATCGCGTTCATATCCCAATTGTAGACGTTGATAAAACCTTTGTGAACGTTCTCTCACTAACATGTATCAATGTACCTTCACCAGATCAGAATTTTATTCGCCGAGAAATCGAGAGTAGCCGGTACACATTTTCAAAAATGTGTTTTCATTCCAATCTATCGCAACAATTAAATAAAGCAGGTGCATATAACCAAATGGGATATCACTGTGACGTTGCAAGTGTCCTCCAGAATATCTGCCGATAGTCGCATTCGTTGCTGTTTCTTTTCCGCAGGCAGCTTCGCCATCCCCCCTGGCGAAACAGAACCCAGTGCAAGAGCAGCCACTTACTCAGCTCCCGGTGCGGCGAACCAATAAGGGTGGACACTTATGTCACGCGTGAGACATCACAGCTGCGCAGAATTCCGGAATGGGTATTCCATGTACTGTGTACGGTACAGTACTAAATCTTACGAAGCTGTACGACGTTTGCAGACCTCCTCATCGGAAGGCAGGGATACCCCAAGAATAAATATAGGCTTCATAAACAAAACTGCGGTTCGTCTGTCTGTCCTTCAGTTCTTTATAAGAGTCGTAGAAGCTGGTTTTCGTTGGAATAGCAAGCACTTCCTCTCTGTTAATATGAACCTTGGACGTATTGAGAAATAATGAGATTTCCCTTTTTTCGACTAAGGCATTATTTTTCGCTGAGTAATGATGTAAAAAATGGCCAATTTATGAGTCCCGCATTGGGAACATCAGTTGGTATGCGACTTAACGGAGTATACCTTCGTAACCTGCGATTTGCTCATGACATTGCCTTGCTTAGTGATTAGGTGGATGGGTTGCAAAGGAATGGTGGGCCTGACTGTCAATATATATGTGCAGAACACTAGTGAAAACTAACGGTATCGGAAGAGAGCAGCGGTTTGCGATAGGTAGCGAGGCACTGAAAGTGGTAAAGGAATACATCTACTTAGTGCAGGTAGTGACCGCAAATCCGAACCATCCAATGGAACTAGAAGATTAAGAAGAGAAAAGTTTATAACGTGTTCATCTTAGTGTTGCTAAGCTATACGGTAGAAACTTGGAGGCTTTAGAAAAGGGTTCAACTTAAATTTGGATAGACGGAAGTGATCCATGGGAAGGAAAACGATAAGGCCATATATTGGCTTGAAATTCGTAGGTGCCGGGACGGCATACTGCTCACCGGGACGGCATACTGCTGAGTACAAATTGGACTCTGAATCGGACACCGTTTGCTTTATGCAAAGGTTCATTCTTGAGACCAGAACAAGAGCAGACTGAGTGAGGAAACAAACGGGTGTTGTTGAAGAAAATCTAGGCCCTTTAGGCCACAGCAGAGTTTAACGCGACGCGCGTGCGATGTCGCGTCTCCCCTCTAATCTAGAACGTTAAGGAAACCCAGTTGATTAGGACGCCAAGGAATGCATAGGGGACGTTTTAAGTGCATTTAAGTAATTCTGATGTGGAGGTCGCTGGATCGGTCGCTGCCTGCGGCAGTCGTATTTTCGTCCGCTGTGCTCTCTTCTCATCTATATAACAATTGTTACGATACACTTAAAACACTACAATTAACGCCCCTGTAGCTTCCCTGGCTTCATTATCGGCTGGCTTTCATTGACGTCATTTCAAAAAAGAGACGCCAGCCCCAGAAACTTCCCTTTCTGCATTCTCTAATATGGAAAATAGTGTCACAGTGGAGCTGAAAAAGGCACATCTCCATACAGCGGTGTCCAGCGTCAGTCCGTGACGCATACTAGCTCTGACACGTACTTCAGCTATCTGCGTGTCACAAGAAAAAGCACCTTTCAATCTACCACCACATTTGTGCGCTTAGGCAGAAACAGGAAAAAAAAATTAAGGCAGCTTCGCAGAAGTGGTGCCAAGCCTGAAGAGAGAGAATAAAACAATTATTGCGAACAAATAAATTGTTAGTGGGTGGACGTGCCAGTTTGGCACTGGGAGGTGGACCTCCCAGCGCCAAAATAATCCCAATATATCGGCCAACCGTAATCCTACAATAGTTGAGTACGAGGGGACCTTGTCCAGCTTCGACCTAGTGCAGCAACAAGCCAAGCCTGAAGGAGGGTCGGCAAGAGCCAAGCCTGAAGGAGGGTCGGAGCTGGGCGGCCTTCTGTTTCTCCTTATTTCTTTCTATTCCTTTTTCGTTCTATGTTTCTTTCACTCGCTTAAAAGACAATATAGTGTACTTGCTTAAATTAAATATAGTGCACTCGCTAAAAACGCAATACGTTTGTTTAAAATATATTTACATAGATTGATAACAGGGTGCTTTTTTTTAACCACAACGGATTTTTCATAAAAATACTAGAACAGGAAGGCTCCTTCCCTTTTCGCACATGAGCTCCACGTCGACGCCGAAATACTTTGCCGCAGTTAAAAGTACATTGTTGCGACTAATTAACAAAAATTGTTTCATTAATTTTTTAATTATTGACTTCCGGGCGCAGGTGTTTATATTACAAAGTTGTAGTGGGTGCCAATTTATGGCATACCTGTTTTGAAAAATCGCGAATGTTGCACTTGGTTCGAGATCTTCATAATCGAACTTGACGAGCGAAATTCCCCCTTGCCAGCTTTCTAGCTTTAGAACTGGTTACAATGGTCTCATTGAGGCACTTGGCCGGGAGGAGTGGTGAAATTGCTCTCGCTTTTATAGACGATTGTTCGTAGTGCAGAACATGGTATTTCGGGAAGGTTTCCATTGTTTTGGGGCAGAAGGAGTGAAGTAGTGTCGGTGCGTACCCTTTTCGGGGCAGGATCGATTAAAGAAGGCTTCGAGGATCCCGATGGAAAAAAGTGAAAAGTGATTGTTCGGCAACGGCGCCTATCTCCTACTACAGAGCCCAACAAGGGGACGTGGCAGAACATGTGAATGAGTCTGCGGAACGCCAGTAGTACGCCGTTACTATAACCCGAAATGGTTTACCCTAGGTTGGATCGGCACACAAGGTTAATCCTTGCCGCCAAGAAAGTTGGAAGTAACTAGAACAGAGGAGAGGACAGGAAAGGCAAAATGTGAGACAGAAAGACGAAGATGTGGGTTAGAGAGAGATAGGAAAAAGGCGACTGCCGATTTCCCCTTGGTGGGTCAGCCCAAGGGTGCCGTCTACGTTAAGCCAGGGCCAAATGTGTGTGTTGCCTCTGCCGGGGGCCCTTAAAGAACCCAATCTTCTGGCGTGAGCTCAACTCCCAAGGATCCCCTCTTCCCCGGACACAGCAAAGCCACGCACGGGGAGGCGTGGGCGTAAACCATCCCGCTGGCTCGGGACCGTGGTGACGCCGCTCAAGAAACGCCTCTTTGCGCAGACGCCTCTGCAGAGTCCAGGTTAATTTGGACGACAGGAGGTTCTTTAATGTGCACCTAAATCTGAACAGAAGGGTGTTCTTGCATTTCGCCACCACCGAAACGCTGCCGTCGTTTTCTGGAATCACACCCGCGTCCTCGAGCGTAGCAGCTAGAGTAATTAAATGTGAAGTGACCGAAAAAGGGCGATGGCAATCAGATTGAGAGCCTTGCCCTCCTTCCCGCCTCCGTTTTTCCTCGAGTTATTTCACAGTGCGCACATTGTCCTTGTTTAGCGCTCCATATTGATTTATTTCCGTTTTACATAATATATTTATACATAAGGCGCCAGTGGAAAGCGTATCCGCCGGCATACATTCCTCTACATGCATCATCTCTTTTATTATCTTATGTTTTCACTTTCGATATTTACCAGGCCGATATTGCCAAGCGTTAGTATTTTCCACTGCAGCGTTATAAAAGCCCTGCTCAGCCCTCGTCGTTCCATTCTGTGGGATCAAGTCCTCTGAACTTTCGCTGCTTGGAATCGTCGAGTAAGGGAACAAACAGAGTATTGCTTCGGTAAAAGCGTGTTGACGCTGGCTTATACTGCGTTCTATTCGGTGGAAGAATCGTTTATTTTTTGGCGTTTACATTGCCTCCGACGAATTGCTTCAATTTTGTTTCATTCTTCAACGATGAAATGGCTACCTTCTTGACAGGCATCTTTCCGGGTGTTGCAACAGCTGAAGAACATGGACTGCTAACACATAATCTTAGCTCTATTGTTATGGCGCCGCTTTTGTGTGGTAAGTCCAAATAAGGGAATATAGAAAACATTCAGCACACGGCGAATTCGGACGTACGTACCAACGTATACTTTCTTGCAATTGTACAATATTGAAACAAAACTTAGTACTGCAACACGTTTTTTTTTAAGAGAATAGAAACTCCTTCTGCAATAATTTTCAAGGGCAATACGCCCATAGGGAATTTTCTTGGTGACAAAGAGTTTATTTGTAAAGTGATGCATAACGTTGAATTACCTGAGATTACGTAAACGAGGGGAATTGACATTATGAATGCAAGTATAGCCAAAGCAATTGATTGAGCGTGGAACACTGGGTGCTCACTTCCACTGAGGCTTCAGTCAACGAGTAGGTATTGTTTGGCCATTTTGAATTTCGACCATCACGGAAATGTACACGACTCACCACGCGAAAGTACACTGTTTTACACTTAACCTCGGCGAATTCGCACTAAAGATTAGATCGGGTAGGGCTACAAAGGAGAGGAACAAAGCTAAGGGAAGTTTGGTTCGCCCATGCTGTGGGAGAAATGTTTATTAAAGAAACTTTCCTTTGTAGCTCATATAGCGAAACGTTAGAACGAACTTCTGGGACAGACGAGGCAACAGACGAGTGCACGCAACTACGCAACCTAACGTCATACGCAAAAGACACTGACACACAACATGGCGGAGAGGTTGCTTGAAAAGACTTACCCTTCCTTCGACTTTGAAGACGGCTCAAAAGTACAGCTTGAATGAATAAAAGCGCGACACAAACGAGGACGATAAAGGAACGACAGACTTAAGCGCTGTAGTCTGTCGTTCCTTTATCGTCCTCGTTTGTGTCGCGCTTTTATTCGTTCAAGATGGAAATACACCAGCTCGCCCAATTGACAGTTCTGATCAAAACTACACCACTTTAGTGTCAACGTACGCTGAAATAACCATTTATTAAAAAACAATTTATGAGAACCCACAACCTTCGGAATAGGCTCACATATTGAGGTTACACGATCTAAAATGCTGGAGGACGACTGCTTGTGCACACTATAACAATTTTCAAAGCATTGAAGCGATACTTTTCAGCAGCCGTAGCGCGTTGCTGGGTGTCCTTGCGTACATTTTTGCTCAGAAAGGGCTTGATTATTGCGGTATCCATCACGTCTTGTGCTCACAGCATCCCTTATTCACTCCCCTAAGACGACTCGGAGGCGAAAGCCATCAAGAGCGCTTACTTTACCGAGCAATTTCTCAATTACTCATTTTGTTTTCCATAGTCATTCACTTTCCGGATTTTAATTATTGACTGCAGATTACTTTCAAATCACCCTAAATTTCCCTATACTCACGTTCAATTCCATTCCCATGCCATCGAGGCACCTGTAGTTAATTTCCCTTAATTCCAATCACTACTAATAATGTTGAATTAATTCAATGCCTTCGTGATTACTTTGTTGTGTTTTAATTGATGTTAACTTTCTCGTATGACGTCACTTTATTTCTGGTATCACTGGTGTTGTCGATGCCGATGGTCGTTTTTCCCGTTTGATGAGGCATATACGACTTTCGCCTTAGTAATTAAGTAATAATAACTGCTGGCTTTTTACTTGACAAGACCACGACTTAATTATGAGGGGCGCCTTGGTGGCTGCTGCTGCTGAAAGACATTTATTCAGAGGTTGACAGGGACGGTGGGGAGCGGTCCTTAAGGGGCCGCCCCGTACAAACACTAGGTGTGCTCCCTCTTACGGTAGCCCATTGGCGTCGGCCGCGGCCCGGGCCCGCTCCACCAAGACCCGTTGGGCCGTCAGGTCAGAGCAGCCGAGCAGGGCTGCCTCCCAGTCCCTCACGGGATGGCTTGGGTAAAGGGGTGAGGTTTGGAGTTTTTTGGAACGCCCACACCATGTGGAAAACGTGACAGTAATTTTCCTCACAGTGTGGGCATTTCCCCGTGCAAGCGGGGTCGAAGTCTTTGATGATTGCCGGGCACAATAGAGTTTTGGCATAAAGGCGAAGGAGGATTCGCTCCTCCGCCTTCGCGAGACCCTTACAGAGTTTGGGATAAATCGGATGGCTGGATTGATAAAATTGTATGACCTCCTTAAATGTGTAGGCGGGATTGGGTGCGAGGTCCGGATCGGTAGGGGTCGAGGATGGTGCCCGGAGAGTGAGCGCGCGGGCAGCGGCATCGGCCGCCTCATTACCATCGAGGCCCGTGTGAGCCGGAGCCCAAACGATCGTTCGGTGCGCGGGGGCACTTAGGTAGACGCTGTTCTGCAAAATTTTGTGCGGAAGGTACGGCATGCAGCCCTGTGCGATATTGCGGCAGGCACCCCTTGAGTCGGTGATGATGACCCTCGAGTCCTGATCTGCGGCGGCTAGTGCGATGGCGATCTCCTCCGCGTGCGTAATGTATATGCACGGAAAGTGAGTCCGTTTACTGCGGTGTTTTGATGGACGACCGCGGCCGTGTACCAACCCCCGTGGTGCGGGCCGGAGGCGTCCACGTAAAATACTCCCGAATTTGTGACCGTAGTGGCGAGCCAAGGCTTCCACCCGCGCGAGGCGTCGGCCACTGTGGTCGTCTCGGCTCATGTTAACCGGAAGAGGGCGCACGTGCAGGGAGTATTTCCAAACTTCTGGAATCTGTACGCGCTCTTCCGTGCTTATTGAGTGATTGATGTGTAATCGGGCAAGAAGGCGGCGACCCGATGAGGTATTAGAGAGCCTAGTATATTGGTTTATCAAGTGCGCCTCTCGCAGTTCCTTGAAGGTGTTCACCATGCCCAGGCCCAAAAAGGCGCTGGTTGGAGGTGTTCACCGGAAGGTCGAGGGCGCGCTTGTAGATTTTGCGGAGAATGACTTCGAGTGCATTCTCGTCGAACTTGCGCAGGTGGAGATATGGAGCAGAATACAGGACTCGGCTGGTTACGAATGCATATGCCAGCCGCAAGGCATCTTTGCATCGTAACCCCCAGCGCTTGTTGGAAACCCGGCGGACCATACGGCGCACCTGGTCCCCCACCTTACGCAATTTGGCCAATGTTGTGTCTGCTCGGCGATATTTGTGTATAAAGAGCCCCAATACTCTGATTTCGTCGCGTTCCTGTATAGGTCCGCTGTGAAGGGAGAAGTCGATTTTGGTGGTGCACTTTGGCGATGACCGTATGTACACGAATTCTGATTTGGACCGGGAGCACTGAAGGCCGCAACGACGGGCGTAGTCGTCCACGATGTCCGCCGCTTGCTGCAGGTTGGCCTCCATGTCTCCTGCCGAGCCGTGTGACGCCCATATGGTGATGTCGTCAGCATACAGCGCATGCTGTATGCCTTCGACCTTAGCCAGCTGAGCGGGGAGTCTTAGCATTGCCAGATTGAATAGGAGGGGCGAGAGAACGGCTCCCTGCGGGGTCCCTCTCGTGCCTAATTGGTAAGGGCCATGTTCGGTGTCCTGAATCCGAATGTATGATTGTCGGTCAGTGAGAAATTGTTTAATATAGTTGAAGGTGTTTTGGCCGCAATCCACCTGCGAGAGATGTGTTAGGATAATGTCGTAGGTCACGTTATCAAAAGGCCCCCTTCAGATCCAAAGCGAGCACAATTTTGTCGTTTAGGGGGTACTCGACCGGATCGAGGATCTCACGATCAAGCTGAAGCAAGACATCCTGCGCGGACCGGTGTGGGCGGAACCCGAACATGATGTCTGCAAATGCATTTTTGGTCTCCAAAAACTCGGACAACTTGTCGCGCACCATCGTCTCCATTAATTTTCCCACACAAGAAGTAACAGAGATGGGGCGGAGGTTGTCCGTGCTAATGGCTTTGCCCGCTTTGGGTATGAAGGTGACCAGGGCGGTTTTCCACTCAATTGGGAGGGGCGTTTCGCCGATCCAAATGGAGTTGATGTATGCAAGGAGCATTGTGTAGGCCGAGTCAGGAAGGTTGGCAAGTAATTTTACTGTGATTTTATCTCTTCCCGGTGCCGTTCCTCGCCTCATTTTTGCTAGAGCCGCCTTCATGTCATGTAACTGGAACAGTTGATCCAGTTCCGCGTTCTCGGCACCTGCATACGAGTACGCGGGCACTCGGGGGGCCCTGCTGTGTGCATAGATATTGGTCTCTGAGCTTACATGCCAATTTTGCTGTGTCTCCATCGAGGCTATGAAACGCCCGTTGGAGATGCTTTTGTGTCTCTGTTCGAGTTTGGGTAGGATCGATTAAGGCGCGGAAGAGGCGCCAGGTACTCCGGCTGGACATTTGTCGAGAGGCCGTGTTGCATCTGTCCACCCAGTTAGAGTCGGCGAGCTGGGCCGCGTACTCTGCCGCTCACTGGGTGAGTTAAGCGATGCGAATTTTGAGCTTCCGATTCAGTTTTTGCCGGCGCCATCGGCGGACAAGGCTGTGCCGGGCCTCCCAGAGTTGAAGGAGGTAGTTATCCACCGCCGGAGTCGCCTCTGAGACTTTGATCTGCGTTTGTGTGGAGCAAAGGGCGGGAACCAGTTGCTGGGACCAGGCTTGGTACCCTTGCTCCTCAATGGGGGTCGAATTAGTGTATAGTTTTCTAAACTTTGTCCAATCAGGCAATTTTGCCTCTCCGTAGGGTCTTGCCAAAGGATGGGTGCGAATGGTGGTATTGAGTATGCAGTGGTCGCTGTCGAGTGTCTCCTCGGTGTTGACCCAATCCACATGCTGGATGTTTTTTTGTGAGGGTAAGGTCCGGACAAGTGTCCCGGGTCACAGAGTTACCCACGCGAGTTGGGAAGGCAGGGTCGGTGTGGAGAGTTAGGCCCAGCGTAGACCTAAGCTCCGCCAACTTACGTCCTCTCTTCTCTCCACGCGCATACCCCCAAAGCGTGCTCGGGGCATTGAAATCACCCACGATCACCAGGGGGTCCCTGCCTGCAGCCTTTAAGGCGCGGCTAAAAAGTTCCGCAAATGTAATGTTGGCTAGTCTCGGTGAGCAATAAATGTTCAGCACGTGCAGTGGTGGGTCCTGTTTACGCAGCGGAAGGAGTGTCACCATCACGTACGAGAATTCGGGCTTAAGGTCGAGATCGACTAGGTTAGCCGTATAATTTTTGTGCACGCAGATGCAGGATAAAGGGTCCTGCTGAAACGTAGTGTAGTTTGTAAGTGTGGCAGCACTCCCTGGCTTCTGGAGCGCTACCACAGCAGGAACATTATCAAATGTTGCGAGGAAAAGCCGGAGGTTGGCCCGCTTAGTGTGAGCCTTAAAGCCCCGACAATTCCACTGGGTGATTTGGATGAGAGTGGCCGGATTGGAACGCGGGGTTTTTCTAATTCTAAGGGTGCCCGCCATGGTCGGTAGAGTTAACGAATGATTGTGGTGGCGGCGCTCCCGAGCCAGCACTCGCGGGGAGAGGGGTGTCCTCAACTCCGGAGACGGAGCAGCTGTCATCATCCTCAAGTTCAATCTGCCGTCGAGGCGTTTTAAGGTACCGGCCGGACACGTCCTTAATTGGGCTGGCTCGTTTAGTGAAACGCGCGACTTGTTGGGCTATAAGGGTGGGAATAGCCTCGGTCATTTTAGCAATAGCGTCATTTACAGCCGCTGAGATTTGGGTTTCGAGGACAGTTAACCGGTTGTCTATACGGGCCTCAAGGGTGCTCACACGAGCCTCGAGTGCGGCTACCGCGTCCGTCACCGTCGCCTCGGTCTCACTCTCCATTACCTCGACTGCGGGGGGAGGGGGAGGGGGAGACTACTTGGGTCTGTTTGGCCTCGGCTGCATCTAGTCTTTTTGCAACGCTTTGATTTGTGCCTGGAGGCTGGCAATAATACTTTGGTCAGCGTTGTGCGCCGAAGATGGAATGGTAGGGGGGGCATGAGGAGGCAGCCCTACTCGTACCACTCACCTGGCTGCCGTTTTTTACGGCGTTGGCCCATGACCCGGCCTCGCCGCGTGTTTGCGCCGTCGGCTGCGTCCCGGTTCCGCCGTGCGGTGGGGTCGACGGCTGCTTCCCGACGCCTCCGGTATGGGTAGCTGGCTCGTCTGTCTTGTCAACGTCCCAGCGCGGTGGCTCACTGGGAGGCTGACGTTTGCGGCGCTTCTTGGACGCCTTTTTAGACTTGCCGCCCTGTTGAGCGGCCTCCTTGGAAGTACGGTATTTGGCCGTACATGCACGAGAAGTTTGTTGCGTGTGCTCCACCACACACAGAGCATACGGGTACACATTCGTGAGGGGCCCGCACCCCCTCCTCTACGAGCGGAACCTGCTGTCCACACAGGCCACACGTATCCGGTCTTGGGTTGGGACAAGTGTCCATCCGATGGCCGACGATACCGCACTTGCCGCAGGCCGGAATAGTGCGGTAGTAAGGTTTGTCGGGTATCAGCATTGTGTCATAGTGAACAAAGCGCGGCTTCTCTTTGCTGGCAAAGGTTACGCGTGCCTTGTTCGATGCCCCAAATTTCCGCACCTCTACGATCGTGCCTGACCTCCAGCGTACGCTCTCTCGGAGCGTCTCCGTCGTATCTATGTTGCGGACTACGATGACTCCGTGGCAGACATTGCCACCATCTTTCTCAGGTATCCGTGGAGCAGAACCTGCCTGCGCTCGATGTTTACCGCGAAGTCCTCGATGATTTTGTCCGCCGTGTCAGGATCCGGGGTGTGAATGACGATCAGGTTTTGCTCTCTCGAGGGAGTAACTGTCAGCGTCTCAGCGCGCTCGGGTACGAGGTATGCCTTCAACGCGGTCCCGTAACAGTTCTCGGAGAAAACTTCATGCAATGAGATGCACTCGCGTGGCTTTACGACTATGACGTAGTCGTCCGGATTCGGTTTGGGAAACGGGCGAGGCTTCCAGTTGGTGAGAACCTTGCCTTTGCGTCCCTCAGCGCGCGAAGCAGGAGGCTGCGTCTTGTCAACCAGTGTGCCGGACGCCGGGGCGGCGGCGAGTGCCGCCTTCTTGGCGTTGGTGGCGAAAGGCGTTCCACCGCGTCGTTGAGAGCTTGGCTCCGAAACCTCGGTGGGGAAGCAGAATTTGGCGTTTCGGAAGTCGTAATTGTCTCCCACGCCATGGAATGCGGGTTGTATCCACGGTGGGTGAGCACAGAGGCAGTCATCTTGCCCGGAAAAGCCGGCCCTACGTCGCCAGGCGTCGGCGTCGCCGTTTGGCTTAACGGCGTCGCCAACGTGGGCGGGTGATAATCGGCCGTAAAACTGTTGAAAACCGGCCCACCTGGATTTTACTGGTATCCACGTGGTGCCTGTGAGTCGCCGAAACGAATGATGCTCGTCTTGACGGGGTACAGTGAAGTTGCCCGTGGTTCTAGCCGAGAATCAGCGGAGCCGAAGCGCAGCACGTCCTACACCATCGCGCGCTTGCAGCGCCGCCCCCCCGCCTTGGTGGGGGGACCCCTGATTCATTCGACCACCTGGGGTTCTAAGGAAACGGGTGTTCTTTGCATTCCGGCCCCATCGAAATGAGGCCGCTGATGCCGGAAATCCAATCCACGCCCTCGCTATTCGAAGTCCATGGTAACATATTTCAAAGTTTTGCTGTCGCTTATAAAAGGGGGTGGCAATTAAAGAAACGCAACCTCATTCTCTACCCGTTGCTCTGTATGTGAACAAAGCACAGCAACAATCACGAATATGTACGTCCCATGAAGTTGAGCAACTGTGTGAGCTCAGTTCGCACAAAATCAACGCAAGACGCTGGGCTTCTTTGTTTTCAATGTGTCTTTGAACTACTCCAGCTATCGTCGTGATGTTTGCGTAGCACATAGCTGTCCCGATGTGTATATACGCCTGATCACCGAAATGTTATTAAGGCGAAAGCCTTTAATGTCTCATGCTCAAATCCGTCCGGCGTCCGGTGTCCGTCCGGTGTCCGTCCGTCCGTCTGTCCGTCCGGTGTCCGTCTGTCTGTCCGTCCATCCGGTGTCCGTCCGTCCGCTGTCCGTCTGTCCGTCCGTCCATCCGTCCGTCTGTCCGTCCGTCCGGTGTCCGTCCGTCTGTCCGTCCGTCCGTCAATCCGTCCGTCCGTCCGTCCGTCCGTCCGTCCGTCTGTCTGTCTGTCTGTCTGTCTGTACCGTTCATCTGAGCTCTGGCACGGAGCCAGGTGGCCGCCGGGATGCGCAAACGGACGCCGGCCGCGTCGGACTCTACAGCGCTCGCTCTTTGCTTGCGTAGCTTCGCTGTACCCAGCGTTTGCAATCATTCTGACCGACGCCGTCTCAATGGACACAGGCGTTCACGGAATACACCTTCGATTTTACAAAGGGCCCGTCAATTTAAGCGCTGGAACGCTATGGCGTTTGCACGATGCACAAAGCGCGAGAAAATACTAAGCAATGCGAACGGAGGAAGATTAGTCTCGCGTCTCGCTGCGACTCGCTGTAAAAAATTAAAAAAGAAAACACGCACACATTCGCTTTGTGTGTTATCCCACTTAGAGTGTAAAAGAAAAAAAATCACGCCGTATCCACGAAGTGAATGATGATGAGTGGGCGAAGCTCGATCGTTTTCATCCATGGCAGAAAGAGAATGTGTGGTCTGGAACGTGCTTATACTTCATGGTCATCAGCGTCATCGTCATCATTATCACGTGCAGTGGGTACATTCCACTATACTGGAACACGCTTATGCTTCATCGTTATCACGTGTAATGGGTACATTCCACTATACTGGAACGCGCTTATACTTCATCCTTATCACGTGTAGTGGGTACATTCCACTATACTGCGTCATCGCCATCTTTATCACGTGGAGTGGGTACATTCCACTATACGTGGCTATCTACCTACCTACCTACTACTACTACCACTACTACTACTACTACTACTACTACAACTACAGAGGAGGAACAGACCCACACCCTTAGGAGCTTCCCCCTAAAAAGACATGGCATAGTCAGTGGAACGGCCACACGCTTTCGCCGAACACACTTTAGAATGTACAAAGTGTCCTTCAATTTTTTACGTTTTAGATGTGAAGCATCTTATGGCGAAGCTTAATCCGGTGGTGGTGTGCGGCGTGACCACCCTTACTGCGCATGCGCAAACCCTTAAAAAAAAATTAAAAAAACATGGTTGATCCCTCCGTCATAGGAATCGGTATAACACGAAAGCGAAACGGGTCCTTACAGAAGTAGTTGAATGTTTACTGTACATTAATATAAAACAGTTTGTACAATGTCTATTGCTGTTTGACAGTTATAGCACCGTTTAACGTGGATGCATCCACGCTGAAGCTTGGTGGTACATCCGTATCCCGACGACTAATGTCCATGTTTAATGATTAAACAAATCATTGTGGTCATATATGCTTGTGGTACTGTACGGTGACAGCGGAATCAGAGAAAGCGGTGTGACAGCCAGAAGAGCCCCACTAATTGGAACGCGGAATTTGGGCTAAGGTCTCCTACTCGTGGCACGTTAGAGTTATTGAACAACGCTGCCCGACCAGAGGGAAACGCAAGGCGCGTCGTGTATTCCCCGTTGGCCGGCTGCCATTTTTCGCGGGCGAGTGCAAGTTGGGAACGCTGAGTAACGGCCACGCCAAGCACTCACGCGTCGCATAGCTACCTTTGGTATGGATGGATGCTATGAGCGACGCCGACGCTGGGGGGTAAGGTCGCCACCTGGCAGTGTGTTAATGCGTCGACGAAATTGCACTTTTCCTATTCGAAACGTGCCCAATGGGACGGACGCGCAGAAATGACGGTTTAAGGGAACTAATCATGGATTTCACGGTTATGATGCATTACTTTACGTTAGGAAGAGCACTGTAAGAGGACAGTGGTAGATATAAAAGGCGCGTTTTTAAAGCCTACGGAGTATGTGACCGTAGCGCAGTGGATAGCGTGCCCGGCATCTCTTCTTGCGGACCAAGAGGTCGTAGGTTCGACGCCCGCTGACGGAACTTTTTGTCTTCTGATCATGTGTATTTTTTCGACGTCATTTCCGTGACGGAAATACGTCACTGAAATCTTGGTAGACCCCGCCATAAAACGCTTTCGTGTTAAAATAAAAAAAATTCCCCATCTCCCGCTACAGGGAACCATGTGTGGATGCGAAGCAGCGGGGAGATAATTAGCTTGAGCAGGAGGAACGTCGCCGCTCTCATTTCACGGCAGTGGTACGGGCGCTCATCGCGGCGCTGCACAGGAGAGAGAATGAGGCGCGCGCGCTCCGTCATTTTCACACCGCGGAACTACCGTGGAGCCCCCCAGCGGAGTATGCAGCTGTCACACCACCTGTCGTGCGCGCCGCTCCGTAGAAGATTCCAAGAGGAAAGGACGGGGGGGGGACCGTAGGAGAGGAGAGAGAGGGGGGAGGGGACGTGCATGCGCTGTGGGGGTGTGGGACGCGGGAGCCGCTCCGTAGAGTAGAGGATTCTTAGTGGAGAGAGGGGGGAGAGGACGCGCATGCGCTGTGGGTATGTGGGAGCCGCTCCGTAGAGTAGATGATTCCTAGAGTAGAGGAAGGAGGTGAGCGTAGGGGGAGGGGACACGCATGCGCTGTGGGACGCGGGGGGCCGCTCCGTAGAGTAGAGGATTCCTAGAGGAGAGAAAGGAGGTGAGCGTAGGAGAGAGAGGGGGGATGCGACGCGCATGCGCTGTGGTGGTGTGGGACGCGGGAAGGAGGGACGGACTAAGCCCCCCTCCAAACACATGGAAGCAAGATTAAGGAATGGGGTCAACCTGGGCGACAGACACCACCTGCCTAGCCATTGCTAAGCAGCCTCTCTGTGCTCTCGGCCATGACTCAAGGAATGGGGTCAACCTGGGCGACAGACACTACCTGCCTAGCCATTGCTAAGCAGCCTCTCTGTGCTCTCGGCCATGACTCTGATGACTTAGGGTTGACGGCCTTCATATTACTACAGTGTTCTGGTTCGCATAATGGGTGCTTCCCTATTTCATGAAAGTGGCCGGACGCGGGACGGGGGGACGCGGGACGGACAGAGCCCCGAGCATAAGATCCTTCGCATCTAAAACCTCCTCTCCCCCCTCTCTCTCCTCTAGGCATCCCTCCCCGAGGCGTCCACACTCCCCACTGCGCATGCGCCTCCCCTCCTCTCTCCCCTCCTACACTCCCCCCTCTCTCCTCTAGGCATCCCTGCCCGCGGCGTCCACACTCCCACTGCGCATGCACGTCCCGCATCTCTCTCTCTAAAAGCGGACTGCGGGTATCTGTGTCCAGTCGGAGTCTTCTGTCTCTCATTGCCCATTAGCAGCGATTGGCATGTTTCAGTAGGAAACATTGCTCCATCACTGCGTGCTTTGCGCCTCCCCAGTTTTCTCTCCCGCACAACGCTGCGATGAGCGCCAGGGTCAACGCCGTCGCCAGTGTAAGCGTTAGCGCCCGCTGCTTCGCGTCTACACACGGTTCCCTATAGCGGGAGATGGTGTAATTTTTTTTTTGTTTTTGTAGATAGTGTAGATAAACATTTTGTAAACAGTTTCGAATTGTACTTATTCCAAAAGGTGATGCTTCCTCTTTTAATCCTGAAAAAATGGAGGCCTATCACACTCCTAATGTTGACTATAAGATCTTCGCTACTGTAATCGTTCAACGTCTGAAGGCTCTGCTGAACACCCTGGTGGGTTATTAGAGACCGAATTTTAGGCAAATGCCTATTTTGCTCCTTGCGTTCCTATCGTGCCACTTTGATATATGAGCACGAATTAGGGGGTTAAGGAGGGCTTTTTATAGTGTTTTTATAGTGCCTATAAATGCCTATTTTTGGGGTTTGTGCCTAAATGTCTATTAGTGCGTATAAATGCCTATTTTCAAAAAACGGCGCCCATATGAGCACTATTTAAACTCAAATTTTCCTTTCGAGTACAGTTTGAGACCGTAATTCATATTACCGGGCAAAATTGACGTTTGGGAACTCTATGGGGTGCCACAACCTAGTTCCCTAGTTCAACGAACTTCCGATAAGTAACCGTTAGCAGCAGTGAAATGGGATGCGCCGGCCACTTTACCCCACCGCACTGACATGTCGCGAGCGGTTGGAGCAGGGGGAGGAAGAGGAGAGGAAAAGGCGCTATTTCTGCAACCCTAAATGGGAGCACGTTCCAGCGTATACAGTGCAATGAGGATAGGAAAATAAAGGTGGCAAGAGGAGAGGAGAAAAAGAGGAGAGTGGCGTCCGTGGCCGAGGACAAGGCGGGTGGCTTTTACTGCCGGTTTCCCAGTCAAGTGTTCCCAAGGAATTGAAGCACCTCCTTGAAGACCTAGGTGTGGTGGGGGGCAGAAAACAGGAGGTGCCTCTGTGCAGCAGCAGAAAGATGGAGAACGAATGCGAAACCATGCATGGAATGCCGTCAGAGGAATGTAGAGTGCAGGTAAAAAAATCAGATGTGCACTTGGCTTTTCTTTTGTTTGTAGTTTACTTCTTAAAGAGCGCTTCACCAGGTCACAAAAGAAATTTTAGTTAGACACTGGAAGTTTTGCGTGCCCAATAAAGAGCTTTGTACCGCAAGAACTTTTTAATTGGTTCATTACGAGCCGCGAAATAATGATGCTGATAGGTGAGCTTGAAACCTTTGCCACTCGCACGCCAAATTTCTTCCCTTCCCTCTTCGGTATCGGAGCAACTCGGAGCCGGAAGATCACACGACGCAGACGCATCAACACGTCATGAGCACGCATGGTTTGTGGGGATCTGAGGCGCGCCCGCAGCCTCTGCGCGGGCAATTACGCCGTTCTGCCGGTCCTTTTCCCTCTCCCTTGCTCTCGGGACAGCGCATGGCGATAGATGGCGCTGCGCGTTGTCTCGCGTGGTCTCGAGAGGCGGCGAGACCGAGCCACGTGCGCGCCGGGAATGCTCTCTCTCTCATCGGGCAGCGCAGGGTAAGCACGCGTTTTCGTTCCCGTCCGCCGTCCCCTTTGGGAATCGCCGGACTGTAGCCTGCCTGGGTGCCTCGGCATCCTTGGCAGGCGTGTTTACCTTTGTGCTAGCTCCGGTTCCGTACGATAAGCCAAAGAGCGGTGCCTAGTGCTCGTGCGTGGTCGTACTACGCCGAGCCGCACTTGCCGGAGGCCTACGCGTACGAGGTTTGCCCTAACTCTCGCGACCAGGCCTAGTGGTCATCGCGAGAGTGCGCAGCATAGCCGTGAGGGACCTTTTCCCGAGCGGCGTGTCAAAGCTCGCCATTGCCAGCTGCGACGTGCTCGCGGTTTCCCATTTTGCTGTACCGTCCTCGTGCGGGAGCCCTTTGCTCCCCGCGTCCCGGGAGCGGACGTTGTACTGTGTTTTGGGTGCCGCCAAAGGCAATAAAGTGTTTGTGTGTTGTTAGATCGAACACTGTGTTTTTGCCGCGCGGCGCTAAACGCTTCCCTAGTGGAGCGCGCGCGGAGCAGTGCGCTTACGTGAGCAGGCGACGGTATACGCGGCCCCGTGGCTCGCTAAGCCTGAACCCGCGGTAGTCTCGACTACGGTGAGTAGTGAGGTCACCACAGGTTACACTGTGTGCGCACGACATGCCCAAACCAGGTCGTGCACACAAACGGTGTTGTATCGTTTCGACGTTCTCTCTAGTGTACTGCCCTGTTTCTGTGGGATGGATCCCTCTGTGCACTTGGAGAGGCTGGCATGGATGATGCATCCTTACCACGACACAGCGCGTCGCACCGCTGGAACTGCTGTAAGGGACGATGTATCAAAAACACATCAAGCGTTATCAGGGCTTGCGCCGGCATGACGCGGCAACGGCGGGAACACGGACGCAGACGAAATGGAGGCAGCTTAGTCTCTCTCGCATCACGCTCAATTCGAAGTAAAAAAATAAATAAAAATGCACACACATTCCGTTCGTATGTTTTAATATTTCTTCAACTTTCATTCTTATATTCAAGCAACAGATTGTACAAATTACACATGTCGCGTCGAAGAATTCTCGCAGTGTCACGTACTACTCTTACGTACGCAGGACCATACCTTGTTGTACGCCACCTCCTCCATATTGGTGCGCGCGACCGTGAGATCAAGGGCAAGCGGCGTTTAGTCTGACAATTCACCTCTTTCCGGGGCGCGCAGCGTTGCAAATCTTGGCAGACGTGATCTTTAGCGCCCAGTGCATGCATTACACTTGCCAGCTCGAAATGCTCAAACCTGGTAACGGGCCCTTTAAGGTGTTCACAGTGATTCCACTCCTGCGCCAACTGCGCCAAAGTGCGCCAAATCAAATTTACTGCGCCATCCTGATAATATCAACGGAAATTGCGCCAAACTGCGCCAAAGTCTCGGATTTGGGGGGGGGGGGGGGGGGCGTATATCACCAGCATTTGCAGCGTGTTCTCGGGGCGGCCAAAATCAAAACCACGTACCAAGAATTATTCCGCTGAATAAACAGTGGTCGCGCATGCGTCCCAAGTAATCCACGATGCTATGCTCGGTTCCGATGCAGCTTCTGTTGTGCAAGTCGACCCAACGGCAAAACGCGCTCTCCACAGAGGCTCGTGACGTTTTGGCCAATCGGTAGCTTGTAAGTGTGGCGGCGATTCATCGGCGGACGTCGTCCGTTCCAGAAACGCTGCTGATACCTCGGTTCAAGAGTCGCACTGCACGTATTTAAAGCAATTTTCACTAATAACTGCACGCGTGCAGCCAGAATGTTGGTCACGTCTATTTCTGGACATCGCGGAATGAAATCCGGGAACACCATAGGAATAGATACAGTGTTACATCTCCGCCCCTCGCTTTCCAGGATCAATAGCTGATGGTTAAAAAAAATTATAAAATCACGGTATCGCATTCATAGTAAACGAATTCGTTGTTGGGCTAGTTGGTTGCTGATTTCCAAAAAATTAATTAGAGCACAAACACGTGGCACATTCACACGCCTACACACCCAGGTGCGTGTTTGGTGCCTGGGTGTGTGCGTGTGTGAAGGTGCCGTGTGTTTGCCCTCTAACTATATTTTGAAAATCGCATTCATCGCTTCGTTCGGGGGGGTGGGAGGCTGCGTCGCTCGAAGGGCGCAGTCGCTGGCGCGCGCTATCTCGAGGCATGGTGAGACTGCTCGTAATCTTGCTGTGCTTTCAACGCTTACCTCGCGTTTAAAGAACGGACAACACGAAAACCGCTTCGGCACCTGGAGTGGCCATATTCCCATTAACCAGCGTTCTGTTTAGTTACGCGAGAACGGGTCCAAAATAGCTGCTGGCCTTGCTTCGTGTAACAATACAATTTGTTAGTTTCGCTTAAGCTCAAAGCAGTGAATGCGATACCAACAAATTGTATTGTTATACGAAGTAGGGCTTGACGTCATCCGCGAGAAGCGCTAGCGGCGGGGTCGCCATTTTGAAAGTCCGCGGACTCGCCGCACGCGCAAAAAGCTTTCTGCACGCGCTGTGTTCGAGACCCGTACGGTGACTTGGATGACTAGAGACCTCCGGAACACCTCTTGCACGCCGATGTACGTGCAGCACGAACGGCGCATACGAACGGACCTCCAAAATGGCGCGGCGATGGTATTGCCGCCTTGCTGATCTAGGCTCCGTGGCCGCTCCAGGGAGAGAAGCACTTTTCGCACTGTCTGTACGCGTTGAGAGCACAACACGTAGAAGGGTATACGAGCCGTCTGTGATGCCTGCCGAAACAGCGCGCGCCAGCGATCGCGACCAGGCCCTTAAAGTGAAAGTTCAGTGTTGCTGCTCTAGCGACACAACCCTCCCCCCCCCCCCCCCACTGCCGCTTCGTTTGCGTTCTTTCATGCTCTTTGAAGACGGGTGGGGCGTTCCTTTCTGTTTGAGTAGCGATCGATGGCAGGCCTGGCACACGCGGTGATGTTATCGGATGCGTCCTCCGTGCAACGGAGGTAGGTCGGCTCTCTTTATCTCTGCTTCAGCCACGTTCGTCGCTCGCGCGCTTTCACCCGAGTGTAAAACGTAGGATGCGCGGGGGGGATGTTATCGATTTGGACATTACACAAAACATCACGGCGGCGGCAAAAGTCGAGAATGTCCATATAATTGCTATCGCAATAAAAACAAAATGGCTGTCGCCTTCGAGTCGTCTTAGGCGAATGCATAAGGTACACAGTGAGTTTTATTTTTTATTTTTTTTTGTTTTGCCATGTTTTCTAGACAGCACTACACGGGGTTTTCGGTGTACAAACAGAATTCCCTAGCCATATACAACTTCACTGCAAAAGGACAACGAAGTTTGTTAAATCATGTAGTCCACCATTGAACGAACTTCCTGACATTTTCGCGGAAGCTCGATTGAAGCGGATCTCCATATCCGGGCAACCCTGCGCATGCGCAAACGATAGTCCGGAAGCACTGTGAGAATGCTCTTGCTCCAGCCCAGAGAGGCCTCAGAGAGAGGGAAAGGAGTGTCGGAGGAGGTTGGCTTTATGAGGCTAGCTAAGTGACGTCATGTTACGCCCAGCAATATAATCGATCGTGAAGAAAAATAACCTCTTTTTTCTCCTTGGAGTTGTCTTAGGGCAATGCATTTGGGACAATGTGAGTCTTTAGCGTTGAGGCATTGTTGTACGTCACAGCGATTGTCTACAATGTCTGCTGATTATCACATACATGCATTTAGAATGTTATTTCATAAAGTACTATCTTATTGAACCAGTATTGTGTTTATATGCTACGAAAATAATCGCTGAACAAGTTGTCCCAAAATGCTCAACCGCATGACGCCCTCATTTCGGCATCATCGAGTGAAATAGGGAGTGTTCCTGAGATGATTGGTTCCTTGAGATTTGCAATGAATCGAAATATTTCTAGCTCTTCACAAGAGCCCCAAAATAACTATTCAGGTCCTTGAATGTAAATTCAACTTGCTTCTCCAGTGTACTCTAGGATGTTAGTTGCTCCAGTTGCTCCATTTGGGAGCACTCCAGAGTGCTCCCAGATGCGAAATTACCTGCTCCAAAGTGCTCCAAAATGGAAATTTTTGCTGCTCCAAAGTGCTCCAAAATCTAAATTTTGCTGCTCCAAAAATTGCTCCAAATCAGAAGACCTCGGTAGCATCACTGTGTTCACAGACAGAGGATAAATTGACCCTGCGCGATTAGAACCGGCCAATACGAGGCTAAAAGACCCTTCTTGCCTTTTAGCGGTCTGGCTATTGGCTCCTGGGCTGCCCTTCTCAGCCATGCCGAAAAGAAAGAGACCCAGAAGCGTGTTTATTTGACGGCAGCCGCTTAACTCACCAATGCTGGACAATGAAAGAAGAGACCGTGTTCTGGAAACCATGCAGGAAAACGGACGATAGCATGGCCATGTTAAACCATTGACGCCTTTGTGCGATCATAAACTATCACAGTTGTTTGCTTTCCTGTGGTAGACACAGGTCGCACACGCCTTTCTTCGAAAATTTGAGTTTTTGCAAATATTTATTGTGCCTATATTTACGATTTTGGGGGGCCTAAAACTGTGTTTTGCCTGCCTGTTTTTGGCGCCTAAAACGCGATTTTTAGTGCCTAAAAATCCGGCCTCATGTTATCATCAAGCTTCATCAGTGCCTGGACGAGAAATACACAGCTTGTCCTTTACCACGCGTGATATCATAGTCTATACGTTGTCACGGTCTGCACGTGGTCTCCTTGTATCTTTGGACCAGGAGAAAGCATTTGACCGACTGGAGCATGCGTATATCTTTAGTGTGCTCAGAGCCTTTGGCTTTCCCCATTCATTTGTAGAATTAATAAGGAATACCTACTCTGGTATAAAAAGCACACTGGTTCTGGATGGCTGGGAAGGTGCTGCCTTTCCTGTAACACGTGGGTTGCGTCAGGGATGTCCATTGTCCCCTCTGCTATCTGTGCTCAGCCTTGAGCCATTGCTGGGTGCTTTAGACGCGGATTCGCGCGTCCGGGGTCTTCCGCTCCCCTGGCAGCAGTGTTGTGAAGGTCACAGCTTTTGCTGACGACATTACCCTGTATCTTTCGGAAGAAGATAGTCTTTCACAAAGCCTATACGGTTATTCTTCGTGTACGGTGACATTTCAGGTGCAGCACCGAACTTCTCCAAATCCTGGTATTTGTTTATTGGCTCACCGAACTCCAGACTTAGCTCAGTTTTCTCTATTCAACCGGCCATGTCCCTTCGCATTTTAGGTATTTTATACAACCACTACGGCATTTGTAACTCCGTTTGGTCAAACGCTCTCGACGAAGTGAAACAAAAAAATTCAGGACGCACGGGATTTCGACTTCCCGCTTCTTGAACGGAGGTACCTTTGCACAGGCTGTATTTTGCGGTGGCATTTGGTACCTTTCACATGTGGTTCAACCGCCTTTGCCTATCGTTCGATCATTGCAGTCGGCCTTGTGTTCCTTTTTCGGTCCGGTGGCACTGAGTTGGTCTCTCGTGCGGCACTAGGACAGCAGCGTTCCCAGGGAGGCTTTGCTTTCCCTTCGGGGCCATACGCTGCCGGCTACTGGCCATGCGCTTCCTGTTGCGCCTTGTACAAGGAGAGGAATCACCCGCGCGAACTCTCGCATATTAAGGCGAAAGCCTTTAATGTCTCATGCTCACGTCCGTCCGGTGTCCGTCCGTCCGGTGTCCGTCCGGCGTTTGGTGTCCGTCCGTCCGGTGTCCGTCCGTCCGGCGTCCGTCCGTCCGTCCGGTGTCCGTCCGTCCGTCCACCCGGATGTCCGTCTGTCCATCCGTCCGTTTGGATGTCCGTCCGTCCGTCCGGATGTCCGTCTGTCCGTCCGTCCGTCCGTCCGTCTGGATGTCCGTCCGTCCGGATGTCCGTCCGGCCGTCCGGATGTCCGTCTGTCCGTCCGTCCGTCCGGATGTCCGTCCGGCCGTCCGGATGTCCCCTCTGTCCGTCCGGATGTCCGTCTGTCCGTCCGTCCGTCCGAATGTCCGTCTGTCCATCCGTCCATCCGGATGTCCGTCCGTCCGTCCGGATGTCCGTCTGTCCGTCCGTCCGTCCGTCGGTCTTTCCGTCCGTCTTTCCGTCAGTGGAATGGCCACACGCTTTTCGCCAAACACACTTTGGAATGTACAAAGTGTGCTTCAATTTTTTTATTTTCTAGGCACTCACCTCCGGCATTTGATGCCTAATGTGCATCTCAACAGGGGCCCACAGTCAGTAACACTTCCTTCATTTTATGCAACAGCTGTTGCATTTTTTCGCCATGTCCAGTCGACCTGTCCTGAGGTAGATGTGTTGAACAATCCTATTGTTGACACAACAGCTGCTTTTTTGCTCGCGTTAGTTCCTCCGGCCCGCCGTGCTCGCTCTAGTCGTGTGTCTTGGAGCGCACTGACAGCATCTTTTCTGCCTGGCCACCTCCGGGACTTCATGTGGCGGCTGGGATGGGATGTGCTTCCTACTCTCGACCGCCTCGAGAGATGGAGAATGGTGGGTTCAGCAACATGCCCGAACTGCTCCCTACAGGAAACAAACCAGCATGTTCTCAGGCAATGCGTCATTGCTCGTGTTTTCTGGAAGGCCGCGCATGTTGGATTTCGCGGTCTCGGCGTAAATCGCTTCGTTTCTTCTGGGCACTGTTCTCGAGGCCGCTTCGCCTGCCTTCTCATTGTTGCCGGTGCTTTCTGTCTCTGGCGCAACCGCTGCGAGGCGGTTGCAGCCTAGCAGGATATATATATCCTCCTAGGTTGCAGCAGGCCGTCGCCGTCGCGCTCTCTTCCCGATCCTAGAGCGAAATTACTCGGAGCTGTTATCTGTTTTGTCGGAGGAGCTCTTCTTTCTTGGTGAAGAGGAATTCCTTCGGCACTGGTCTTGCCCTTTTGTGTTGGTCTGCAACAGAGGAGGAGGAGGAGGAAAGAACTTTAATGTGAGCCCAGCGAGTTGGTGGGGCGGGCCAATAGCCCCCGCCTAGGTGACGGCCAGGAGTCCTTGATCCCTGGCGGCTTCCTCGGCCCGCTGGACGGCCCACAGCTGATCTTCGAGGGCGGTACTGAGCAGCGCGGCTTCCCAGCGCGCGCGAAGGCTGTCACTAGAGGCCGCGTACTCGTTATGGGCACTAATCCCTCGGCATTCCCATAATATATGCTCCAGAGTGGCTCTGGAGTCACAGTTCTTGCACTTGTCCGTTTCACAGATATCTGGATATATCATGTGCGAGAGCGCAGGGTTCGGATACGTCCTGGTTTGCAACCGCCGCCATTCGACAGACTGCTTTTTTGTTAATTTTGGATGAGGTGGCGGGAATATGCCCCTCTGTAATCTATAATGCTTTGTAATATCATTGTATCTGGTCATTCTGTCTTCCCACTCCCACTCGTCTACCACGCCGTCGCGATCGCAGGGTGCTGGGGCGGCACTTGAGATTGCAGCTCGGTCTGTAAGCCCTCGAGCTACGTCATGTACAGCCCCGTTGTTGCTGTCCTCCGCGAGGGCATGGGCGGGGTGTCCATGTAATGTATGTAGTCTGCAACAGACGCATAAAACTTATCTTTCGGCCTGCCTGGTTTTGGAAGGCTGATGTGTGGATTGGTGTCGGCAGAAACGCCATGTAAATACGCAAAATGTACATATTCATGTTTTAAATGCGAATGCATTTCTTAGTCGGGCTATGTCAGGCGGCGTTGTCCGGCGTTGTCCGGCGTTGTCTGCGCGCCGGCAGGTGTTATCTCTCCGCTCTCACTCCCTCTCCCATAGCAACAGCTGCGGGCGCGCGCGCTTATCCTCGCCCCTAGCAACCGGAGCATGTGGTGTGAGAGGGTGTAGGGAGAGGGTAGGTGCAGTGCGTCGCCGCTTCTTCTCTCGCCGTTCGCTCTCTCTCCTCCCTGCGCCCCACTCTCCCGTCCGCTCGCGCCTCACTCTCGACCGTTCGCTGGCTGGGCGCCTCTCAAGGCGATGGCAGAAGTCGGTGTCGGCGCAAGAAATGCATTCGCATTTCCTCACGATTCCCTTGGGGGAGGTGGAGGCATTTTTTTTTATTGTGCTTTTTGTTTCCCATGTAATGTACATATGTGTACCTGTGTTTTTGTAACAAATTTTTGCGTGTCTGTGCATGTTCTGTTCTGTTGAAATGTTATTGATGTCCATATTCTGTGTTAATAAATTTCTCTGAACACTGAACACAGGCATTTTTTTTCCTGTACTGAGACAGCCTAATGCCAGGAGTCGGTTACTCCGTATACCTACCATAGGACACCTTAATTCATGACGTCAGCTGGCAGCGCCAAATTTCCCTTCAGTTACGCCCCTGGCGAGGGGGATTCAGGGTTACAAGTTGCATCAATGGCGGCGCACACGGTGTGCGTCGCCATGGCCGTCATGGCAACACTAACACCAGCCGCGCCTCCTCCCCTAGCTCTCTCGCGCGCCGTTCTTTCTTGTTTTTTTTCTTGTCGCTTGCGCGGGGGCGTTTTTTTTCTTCTTTTTTTGATGAAGCCGCTCGCGCGTGCTGCGCCGTGCGGGGTGCGCGGCGCTTGTTTTAATGAATCCGCTCGCTCGTGCTGTGCCTTGCGTTCTTTGCGCGTTTGAATCCACGCATTTTGCAATCATGCAGTCTGTGAACACTGAAGCCATGCATCATGTGCCAGAAAACAAACGAATCCACTCAAAACACAA
>JALIZH010029458.1:0-17391 GCA_030522465.1 Rhipicephalus appendiculatus | reverse complement strand
TCCCACATTACATGGTGGCGCTGGATCCCAAGTCCGTACAAAATTCCTCTGTGGTTCCCCCCTCCTAAAAGCCTAACACATTTATTGTCTGGTCACGGACACTTTCAATATTAACTTCATCGATTTAATATAACTACATCAGACAAGTGTACATGTGGCGCACTTTGCTTGAATGAACAGCAGTATTTCAATGAATGCCCAAACACGCAACACATTGCGACCCATTTACGTGTGCGCAACAGTGACACAACACTACCCGCGCATTATTATCAACAACTGACCAATAAAAAATCTCGTGCTTATCTACTTCAGTTGGCATCTGTAATGCGCAATTCCGTCACTATGACATCCACATGACGCACATTAGCTATTAACACTTTATCAGGACATCGCTTCATACTCCAATTCGCTTCCCTACTATCGCAGTCCATCATAATTTTGCGTGGATGCTCTCGCTTATACTCGCAGTTACGCCAACAAAGGTGGGGAAAACCCCTGCGACTGATAACGATGGCATCACTGCTCCTTCTTCTCTCAATACATGATCCATGGCATCCGCAACGCGTGCGCGAATAATATCCCGTGCTCATTTTCCTTTGAAAAGCATGCCACCATTTCAACCGTTGCCTTGTCTAAGTTCGCAGTGGAAAGCAGGCTGCCCAAGGTTTCCTGTTGCATCACTGGTTGGAACGACAGCCTGCCGTGCCCGGCTACCCTGTTCCTGGTGAAGAAATGGACCTTTGACAGACTACTGTTACCATCCTCATCAACACTTACCTCATCCTCCACGCCACTGGCTCGCATCCCACCTCGCCGTGATGTTTGGACTTTCCTGCCTTCAACGGCAACGCATTTTAAATAAACACAAACACAGACACACACACACACACACACACACACACACACGCACACACACGCACACGCACGCACACACGAATCCCAAACACTGAACTTAGGGAAATACGCCGCCGATGAATTTCGACCTGGTCCTTCCTGAGAACCTGATTGGTTTATCGCTTGCACTCACATGCCAAACTCATGATGTTTTACCCTTGTTAGTTTTTTTAACAAATTGTTTTTTTTTCAAAAATTACTTTGGGATATTTCCCCTCTTCATTTATGTTAGATTGGCTTGAGCCCGTTATACCTCCTGGTGGTGCGGGCCACCCCCATTTTCTTTTTTAGTTATTTTTATATATAGGGGGGTCAAAAAAAGCGCACACAAACAAACACACACACACACACACACACACACACACACACACACACACACACACACACACACACACACACACACACACACACACACACACACACACACACACACACACACACACACACACACACACACACACACACACACACACACACACACACACGCTGAGGACTTCTGATTTGGAGCAATTTCTGGAGCAGCAAAATTTTCAGTTTTGAACACTTTGGACCAGCAAAAATTTCTCTGTTGGAGCACTTTATAGCAGGTACTTTTGCGTTTGGGGAGCACCCAGGAGGGATTGGGGAAGCAAGATGCATTTACATTCGGACACCTGAACAATTATTACGATGTTCTTATGAACAGCTGCACAAGTATCTCGATTCGTTGCGAATCTCATGGAGAAAATGCTCGAAAAAACACTCGTTATGTCCCTCGATTATGCAAAAGGAGTGTCGTCCCGCAAGTGGATGTTGTGGAATAACCACTTCAGCAGTTTATTTTTTTCCACGGCACCATTATAAATAGAATAGTGGATCAATAACATTGTATATTATAAAATAACACTGTAAATACAACTACGTGGTTGTACAAGTGCAGGGATCTTGTCACAAAATTATGATCTGGTTGTTAATGAAATATCACACTTTAAATGAACAGAAGTGATAGTCGAGCGCCCCGAAATACAAGAGTGCCCAAACGCTTCGGCGTCGGCAGGCAGAATATGGTGTTCGGGCACCCGTGTTACATCGCCGGCGTGGGAAGGGGACGAAGGTTGCCGGAAGGAGGCGCTATAGTCTTTGAACTTCTTCACTGATGCCCATACCTCAATGCTGAAAACCGTCAAAACGGAGAGGAGAGACTTGCGCAGTTTGGCGCAATTTACGTCGATTTTATCAGGATCACGAAGTAAATACAATTTGGCACATTTGGAGCTGTTGACGCAGGAGTGGAATCACTGCATTTAGTTCAAAAAATAAATCCGCATTTGTTAGCGGTACTGTGATGGAAACGCGATTAGGTTTGGGCCCAGGATCCGTTCATAAATTGACTCAGCAGTCAGGGCCTTCAACATGAAACATAGACGACTTTATGGACAACACTACAAGCCACACATAATATTTACAAACTAAATACTGTTCGGTCGGCAACCGTCCGTCTACTTTCGCGACGTGCCGCGCACTCATACGTTCACCTCCTCAGGGCTGTCGTCGTGGTCACCGTGGTGGTCGTCGTCGCGGTGGTGTCGCTGCGTGGCCCGACGATGAAGGTCGCGACGGCTCGTTGTCGTCTACGGCGCACTGGTCGCCGCGTCCGCCCCAGTAGTGAAGGGTCGGCAGGGAGTCGCAGCAGCCGGTTGACCCCCCAGATTGCTGCCGTGCCTGGCTGGTGGCTAGCCAGCCGCTTTCCGCTGAGGCGTCCCCCAGAACATCGCTCTTGGTCGCTCAGGAACTCTCGCACCAGGCCGCTAGTGCAGCAGGCCGCTGGCGCACCAAGGAGCCAAGAACGGGATCTCGGCGCTGCTAGAACAGTCACACCAGGCCGCTCGAACAGCAGGCCACTGGTGCACCGAGGAACTGGACGAACTGCCGTCCCCGATGTCCGCGTGCTCTCGTTCCGCCCGTTCGTTGTTGTTGTTACCTTTGGTACGGCTCATACCCACTCCGGGGGGATCTGTTTGTTTGTTTGTTTGTTGCCTCTATCCTGTGGCACATACCCACTCTGGGGGATTGGCCAAGAAAATGTATTGTATGCTATGGGTGATAACTATATCGTATTGCTTGGCAATTACATATAATTTGAAATTGAAAAAAGAAAAATAATGTTAATAATAATCATACAAAAAAAATAAACGTTAAAAATATTAACAGCAGCAACAAACATAACAAAGAGGGAGATAAAAAAAAGGAAAGAAATAGCTGTCGATATAACAATAAAGTGCTGAAATTTTGCGGAGACCAGACAGCTGTGTTTGCCTTACCCAATCAAAATGGAGCGTGTATTTTACATTTCAATTCATTATAAAGTTTCTTTGCGATTATTTGTTGAAGGAGACATTATATTGGAATACGTTTAGTGGCTTCAATATAATTGCCAACCGCATCGAATACGTCTCGATGGCAATGTCCCAAAACGGAGGCACCGAAGTTTAGAAGGTTTTCTGTGGTTAATCTTAAACCTACCTTCGACAACGGTACACCAAGAAGTCTTTTTCTAATTCGTGAGTAGTTGCGACATGTTATAAAATAATGATCTATCGTTTCTGTTTCATTACAGAATGGACAGAGGGGCGATATCGTCAGAGCAGCTCTGTGCAAATATAGGTTTAACGGGGGGGACTCGGCATCGAAATTTGGTGATAAGAACTTCCCACTGTCTAGATTGACTCCACTGAGGTTTCCATGGAAATTTGAGGTGCTGATATTCTGTAAATTTTGTTATAGTTTCCATCATATCTGTATGAATTGCTAATTTTCTGTACCTGATTGCTGCTATATATTCTACTACTGGAAGTCCCGAAATTACTGGGCCATCAAGCGATGCTCGCGCTAATGAATCGGCCATTTCATTTAACTGTAACCCGCAGTGGCCTGGGACCCACAATAATTTCAGGGACTTCAATTGTGGTGGAACTAATGTGCGGAAAGTCATTAGGGCTCGCGATTGTTCTGAAGCTGTCAGAGCTGTACACACCGATAATGAATCTGTGATGACTATTGCACTGCTTTCGTTAGAAGGTAATTTTCGAAGCGCCAGAATTATAGCCATGAGCTCTGCTTCAAAAGCAGGGGTAAAATCTGGTAGTCTCACTGCGAATGACCAATCAAGGAAGTTGGAGGCAATTCCTACGCCTGCCTTTTCATTACTCACGGAAGCATCTGTGGCTATTATGTTATTTGTTTCAGCATGGGTCAGGTAATCTTGTAATCTGTTATTTAAATATCTTAGGGATTGGAACTTAGATTTTGGTGGGAAGATTTCGTCATATTCTATCGTAATATCATGATTCGAACCATTAGTTTCAATTACCGTTCTAATGTCCACATTTATACTGTCCAGTTTCTTTTGGACAAAAATAATCTGGGGTGTATGAAATCGGGGCCAATGCGCCAGAAAGAAGGAATCAGGGTCTCTAATAAAGGCGTACTCGGATCTTCTAGTCTTTAAGCTGGAAAATTTAAAAAATGTTTGCACCGTTAGAATGCGGAATCGACAAAGCAGTGTGGGTAAGCGCGCTTCTTGATACATTACATTGATAGCCACAAACCTTGGGAGTCCCAGACATATTCGAAGAGCTTCTCGCTCCAGCAGAATCAGAGGTTTTGTTTTATAGATAGGGCTACCCGAAAATAATATGCACCCAAACTCCAATATTGGGCGCATGTACATTTTGTATACCATTAACATGGTCTTCCTACGTAACCCGTGTTTTCGGTTACTCAGCCTGCGCAATAAGCCTGACGCTCTTTGTGCCTTTGCTGCTATATACTCTATATGTGGAGTCCAGTTCAGTTTTTCAGTATAGATTATGCCCAAATATTTGACAGAATCCACTTGTGGAATGGGTTCCTGCTTATATACTATGGTAATTGAAATTGAATCTGCCAGGGGAAATACCAAGAGCGCACTTTTACTGATGTTTAATGACATGGAAATTGAATGCAGCCAAATTTCAAGGGTATTAATATATCTTTGGAATTTTTTGATGTAATGAGTAAATGTCACTGTCTGCTGCGAAGAACGCAATATCGTCTGCATAAATGTAGACAGTGACATCCTGGTCAGTTGGAATAGAGCTCATCAGTACATTAAATAATACTGGAGAAAGAACTGCCCCTTGGGGAACTCCGCGTTTCTGTTTGAATTTAGAGGAGCAACATCCATCTTTAACGCAATAAAATTCCCTTGATTTGAAAAATTCTCCTACCCACTCAATTATATATTGTGGAAAATTTAAACCCTGAAGAGAGTTCAGTAAAATGGAGTGCTCAACACTGTCATAGGCTTTCGCTATGTCAAGTGTTACTAGCGCAGCGTGTTGTCTTCTTTTTTCGTGCCAGCTGTATTCGACTCTCTAAATCAGCATGGGCACACCAAATGGAGCACTCACTACGGAAACCAATTTGATTTGGTTTTAATATTACCTTATCTGTCATCCAAATACTAATTCGGCCATGTAGAACCCTCTCTATAAGTTTGACCAAGTTAGAGGTTAGAGAAATGGGCCTTATATTTTCTATATTAAAACCTGATCCTTGCTTTTTTGGTATGGGGATTACCTTCGCTATTTTCCAGTCATACGGTATCCAGGCGTTCTTTAACGAGTAGTTTATAACATTAAGGATGTCACCGGGCGATAACTTGAATAGAAGTTTAAGCATAGGAACTGTGATTCCGTCAGGCCCAGGAGCTGACGAGGGTAAACCTCTAACCACGTTGGACACTTCGGACATTGTCACTTCTTCAAAGTCCGTCGTTATAGTAGATTTTTGCCAGTTGTTTGGCACAGTCGAAGAAAATCTGCTTTCCAGGCCTTTACCAATTAACTCTAAAGATTTTGTCATTTCTTCCGGTGACAGACATTCATAATCAGAATTTACTGGAGACGGCAGGATTTTGCGAGATCTCATATATCGGAATAACGCTTTCTTATTTTCAGGTTTCGAAAGAAACTCAAACTGTCTTTTGTCGTAGTCTTCTTTAGCTTTGGCTACCGTGCGTTTAAATCCAGCGGCAATAAATTTATAGTCTGACCAATTTTTTGGGGGGACTGATTATGAATTAGTTGCTTCCAGGCTGCCTGTCGTCGTCTGTGGTCACGTGAGCAATCTGAATTCCACCACGGGCTATATGGCATCCTCTTGGCAGATTCAATAGTAAATTCAGCTTTTTTGTATGTTCTTTTAATTACTGCGCTTAATTTCATTGCTTTAGTTTCATCACTATCTTCAGAGGGAGAAGCTAAGGCTGCTTTGAGGTCATTATAAAATTTCGAATAATTTATAAAGACTCGAACATATGAACATGATGGCATTGTGGGGCAAGCAATCTCAAACATTATGGGAAAGTGGTCACTGTTGGTAGCACAGTCCAGGGCTGTCCATGAGGTGCCAGAAATGGACGAGCTTACAAAGCTTAAATCTAAGGCAGAGCGTGATCGGTCTCGGATAAATGTGGGAGTTCTAGCGTTGAGGCATGTTAAATTGTTGTCTATAGACCAGTCCCATAATCTTTGGCCACATTTATCAGTTCTAAATCCCCAACACGTGTGGTGAGAATTAAAGTCTCCGACTAGAATTCTTTCCTTACACCATGAGTTAATAGCCATATCTAAACATCGCGTGTCTTGCACACCCATAGGAAAGTAGAGGTTCACTAAAGAGAAAGGTAGGCATCCTGGCAAGGTCACGTCTAATGCAAAAATTTCGCAGTCAGGAGACATATATTTGTAGGAAATTTTGACCTTCATACTAATTTTCTTATTGATAAAGAATGCTAAACCTCCACCTTTGGATGCACGGTCTAGTCGAAAGGATCGGAAGTTGGTTAATTGAAACGAATGATGAGCGGAAAGCCATGTTTCTTGCAGTGCAATAATATCTGGATCGAATTTAGATGACAAGTACAATAAATCTGTTATTGCTGAGTGAATCGATCGGCAGTTCCAATGGAGAATTTTGAGAGTCCCTATGGTTTCGATAGAACTGTATCAGCGACAGCCTTATCTAAAATACTCTCTTTAAGAAAATCGCTTTTCGAGAGGTTGTCCTTCTGGTATTTCTTGCTTTTCGAATGTTTTGGTGAGCTAGATTTTTTTGGAGATAGGGGATCTAGAACGCTTAAAAGATCTTAGGTCCATGTCCATATCATCTGAATCCTGCGTATCATCATGTCTGTTGTCATTTTTCCTCTGGTTGCCTCCCGGAGAGTGCTCTGCCGACTGCGCATGCGAAGGAGTTATCTCTGACTCTGCATCAATTAATGTGCGCGCGACCTCAGCATTTTGTGAAGCTGTGTCAACATCTCTCGGCGTTGCATTTATATGCGCCATCTGGTTGCTTATAATTTCTGATAGAGACTCACAAATGTTGGTAGCAAGGCGTTGCATAGCCTTTTCCATAGCCTTCTCGATCATGTCCGCAATGGATAGGGAAAGAGATGCTTCCATCGCTATGTTATGTCGGGCTGCAACGCCGGCGTATCCCTGAGTTCTGGCCTGAATTCCAGCAATGGCTTCTTTTCGAGAACATCGCCTTCGATCTACTACCTCAAGAATTTGTATTTCACGTGCCTTGGCCGAGCAATTTGGGTTGTCAGCACAGTGCGCTTCATGACAAAGGCAGCACTTCTCTTCACTCGATTTACAATCATCTGAGTTATGCATCTCACCACAAATTCGACATTTCGGAGCTGACCGACATCCTTTCATTGTGTGCCCATAGCGCCAACATTTTAGACACTGGAGGGGACGCGGCGACAGCGGTTCCACTCTGTATATCAGAGGCCACGCCTTGATTTCAGTTGGACGACTTGACCCGGCAAATGTGACAATCACTGACTCAGTTGGGACCTTATTCTTATCAATAACTCGACTACACCTATAAACTGCAATCGCACCTGCCTCGGAAAACATCTCTAATACCTCAGATGGAGTCATGTTGGTATCGACGCCCCGAACAATGCCTTTCACGCATGCTAGGTGAGGTGGGATAAAGGCGCTCACCGGATTGGAGGCGAACATCGAGCATTTTAGCAAGTCACGAACACAGAGCTGGTCAGCCGAAAAGCAGAGAATGCCTCCCTTGCCGAACTGTCGGACTTCTGTGATGTTTTGGAAGTGAGCTGTGGTTGATCTCAGCTCCGCCTGTATCACTTTTGGATTCTTCATCCGTATGATGCCATCGTTGCTTGGGACTAGGGCCACAGGCACGGATGAGATGCCATTGCGTAGGAACAGGTTGACTGGTAACTCCTGCGGAGGAAGAGAAGCAGACCAGAGGAAAGACCCTGGTCCAGGTGAGGAAAACGGCATCTGTCTGGTCTTACTGGCCGATAGTGTACTCACTAATCAATTCTGACACTATTAAAACACCTAGTAACAAGAAAAATCAGTAGAAACTACTCAAACTTTGGCCAAAACCCCAGAGTAGGCAAGCGAGCAGGTAGGTAGAGCAGGACCGCGTTGATCTCTCAATACTCTTCTTCTTCTCACAGTCGCGTTCTCTTCCGCCACAATCATCATTACCACTCTTCGCTTGTGGTCACAAAGTAATCTTCATCACCAGCTGCCTCCTTGTACTGTCACAGCCACGCACCACTATCCACATCATCACAACTGCCCCCCCACATGAGAGAGTTGCCCGGAACTATTGTATAAAACACAGGAGAAGGTGGTGTATGAGTGCTGGCACGTGCGGATTTATCATAAGTAGTCCAACTGGTTTACACATGCAAATTCACCATAGTTCACCAAGGGTCTACATAGTAACTATAGGTACTGTAATAACTGGTTTAAAAGTACGGTTATTACAGGTCTGCAGAGGTATACAACTTAGACCCCTATTTAAAATACTCGCGCGCGCGGAGGCCAAGCCTCTTCGCGATGTCCAGGCCGCGCAGTAGTGGGCCTGTATGTGATGAAGTCTTGTTCTTTCCGTCTCCACTGTGGAATATGGTTTTCTTCTTTCTTTGTTTTGGACTTGGGTGGGTGCTTGAAGTTCCTCAAATGCTGGGCATTCGAATAGAAACATGCGTTCCCGTATCGGCATCCTCGCCTGACATACTGGTCTCGCTTCCGGTTAGCTTCATTCTCCCCCCTTGTCATTCGGAGGCTGCGCACTCTTGTTTGCTCGTGAATCGCTATTAATTGCGATGGTACTGTGATCGGCACGGTCCTTGTAATCGTCCTTGTGTGTGTTCTCGTCTTCGTCGCTCAAGGAAGCTTCGTAGTACGAGACCTTGGGATGACGAAACTGCTTGAGGTGCTGTACGTCTCTCCTGAAACACTTTCTGCCGTACTTGCACTTCTGTTGCTTTGACGGCTGGCGCCTCTGTACTCCTATAACCGTTGTTGGTTCGCTTGCGGTCTTGCTGTCCTCGTTTACCCCAGCGGCTTTGGCTTTCGTGCATGTGGCTGTCGTCGTCACTCTCGCAGCACTGCATAACAGCCTGCGTGGCTGTGTCATTGTGCCACGCAACGACGACTTGCTCTCGCCATCATCGCGCTTCTTCGCGAAGCCACAAGCACTCTTCTCCACGATGCCCTTCTTGACACAACATTGCTTACAGCACTTGTTGAAGGTATTTGAGAGCTCAGGTCTCTGTTCGTCGTCTTGGGAACGGCTGAGACTCTCGACAACCTTTCTTTAGATGAGGGCACCTGACTAGCCGCACTGGCTTTGGTTGACGAGTCTGAATATTCTCACTCAGGATCTGGCTCGTGCGGCTCCTTGGCACCTGGGATATTGCCGAGCACAAGGTCATACAATGTATTGCTCATGCACAATGCATTTATGTCCCCAATGAGCTATGGCGTATAAACCGAGATGCGCGCTTCGGGCAGTTGTTTGACATTGCCGTTCAAGAGCATGACTTTCCTGGTTTCTCCAGTTAGACAGCGGTCAGGAACCAGGTTACGCCGCACAATTGTTGTGTTGCTGCCTGTGTCTCTCAGGACCTGCGCAACTTGTCCCAGTACTCATCCTTGGACAACTGGCATGCTGTCGACTGCTACCCTTGGGGGCTTATGCCTCGTCTTGCGGCATTCAATTGCAGCGCAGGTCTTTCTCATGGGTTCAGCAGGAGAACTTGACTCTCGCTCTTCGTCCCTTTCTATTATGACACAGGACACCTGCTTTTCAGGCTTGCTCTTGCAGTCAGCCGTCTTGCGTCCAGGCTGTCCGCATGACTTGCATTTCTCGGATTCTTCTATTGCTTCTCGACACTCATGTGCCTTATGCCCTTTGCGGTTGCAAAAGAAGCAAATCGATTGCTGCTTGGTCTGTGACACAAGACTGGCGTTAGTAATACTCTGGACCTCATCTGCGACCTTCCCAATGTTGTTGATGCCCTGGGCTTCGAGGAAACGGTCTGTGGTGTCCGCAAGGCAAGTAAGGGTTTTGCATTCCCTTTCTTTCAGAAAGATAGCAAGCTTCTGGCTACAACAACGCAGAAAATGCTCGCTAATGACGTGGTCTCGGAGGCCCTTAAATGTTTTGGGAACGTCGGCCATCTCGATCCAATTGTCAAATAGCTCGATATCCGCGCGGCAAACTGCTTCCCTGTCTCGCCATCCTGCGGTTGCACCTTCCGAAACTTCTCCTTATACCCTTGGGCTGTAAATCTGAACTTCTGTAGTAGTGCCTTCTTCACCTTCTCATAGTCCAGGGAGTCAGCTGCGGTCATACGCCCAATCACAGTCAATGCCTCCTCACTCAAGCAGATGCTTATGGCGACGGCCCACTTATCTCGAGGCCAGTGTTGCCCAATGGCTACGCGCTCGAACCTCTGCAGGTACGCATGGAGATCGTCGCATCGCATCGTCAAATAGCAGCAGTAGCTTCTGCGGGTTCAGGCCTAAAGGGTTTGCTGACGGGGCTAGTGCTGTCGCCGCAGATGGCTCACGCGGGGCACCCTCCTGAAGCTTGAGCCTAAGTTTCAGGATCTCTAGCTGCCGTTCGTCCGCTAACCGCTGCCTCTCTGCTGCTTCTTTGGCTGCCTCTCGCTCAGCCGCGCGTTCGTCCCTCTGCCTAACCTGCTCTCTTTCGACCCAGTCACGAAGCTCTGTGCCAGACAATCCTAACGGCGTAGCAATGACCGCTCACTTATCGAAATCAATATCGGTCGTCTAGTGTTGCATGAATACACCTGGATGCTTGTCTCCGCGTTAGGGATTTTACTCGCGGATCCTGGCAGGCTCGCCAGTTTGTGATGGGAACGCGATTAGGTTTGGGCCCAGGATCCGTTCATAAATTGACTCAGCAGTCAGGGCCTTCAACATGAAACATAGACGACATTATGGACAACACTACAAGCCACACAAAATATTTACAAACTAAATACTGTTCGGCAACCACCCGTCTACTTTCGCGACGCGCCGCGCACTCATACGTTCACCTCCTGAGGGCTGTCGTCGTGGTCACCGTGGTGGTCGTCGTCGCGGTGGTGTCGCGTGGCCCGACGATGAAGGTTGTGACGGCTCATTGTCCTCTACGGCGCACTGGTCGCCGCGTCCGCCCCAGTAGTGAAGGGTCGGCAGGGAGTCGCAGCAGCCGGTTGACCCCCAGGTTGCTGCCGTGCCTGGCTGGTGGCTAGCCAGCCGCTTTCCGCTGCGGCGTCCCCCAGAACATCGCTCTTGGTCCCTCAGGAACTCTCGCACCAGGCCGCTAGTGCAGCAGGCCGCTGGCGCACCAAGGAGCCAAGAACGGGATCTCGGCGCTGCTGGAACAGTCACACCAGGCCGCTCGAACAGCAGGCCACTGGTTCACCGAAGAACTGGACGAACTGCCGTCCACGATGCATGTGCAGCCCGCGCGCTTACTTCCCGGGAGACTCCCCGTTGCCCTGATAGGCCTGAACGCCCCACACCTTTAACACGGTTCCGAGAAATCAGAGACTACTACACTGAACAACGCCGCTTGTATCCCGCACCAGCGAAGGGACTCTCGAAAACGGAGGAGCGCGTCCTGCGGCGCCTACAGACAAACACGCTGCTCTGTCCACCCATACTCAAACATTACGACCCGAAAATAAGTGGGCAGTGCCAGTACTGTGGTGAAGTGGCCGACACTTACCATATGGTCTGGGCCTGCCAATTGAACCCAAAATTAACCCCAATTCCCAACCCCACCAAACAGGACTGGGAGGCGACCCTGCTCAGTAGCTCAGAACTAGAGGCACAGCGAACTCTGGTCCAGCGGCCTGGGGCGGCGGCTTCGGCTAATGACGTCCCGGACTAGGGATGTCGACCAGCCCGGTGGGGATAAGGGCTATCTAGATTTCAATACATGTTTTTTCCTCCTCCTCCTCCTCCTCGATGTCTGCGCGCTCTCGTTCGGCCCGTTCTCTCGAGACACTTCGCACAGTCCGCGTTCTCGTCCGCCACAATCATCATTACCACTCTTCGCTTGTGGTCACAAAGTAATCTTCATCACCAGCTACCTCCTTGTACTGTCACGGCCACGCACCACTATCCACATCATCACAGGTACCATAAGGAAATGAAATACAGCTGGAAGCATAATATCGGTGGTTTAAAATACAGTGTATGTATGCCTGCCAGTGCTGTATAAAAAGCTCATCATTACAGCCGCAATACTCAGCGTTCAGATGACTGACTTGGACAAAAAAAATGCCCCCCACCTCCCCGAAGGGAATCGTGAGGAAATGCGAATGCATTTCGCGCGCGCTTAACTCCATTTATATATGGTGGTTGTGGTTCGAAGAAGGAAAAGGCGCCTAATTTCTGCAGCCCGGTCGAAGGCACGGCGCAGCGCCTTTTTTTTGCTTTTTTGTGTTTTTTTTATTTTTTTCTTTTCTTTAAATTTTTTTTTCATATATAGCTCCGCCGAGCTCCCGCGATGCGAGCGCCCTCACGCGTCAGAGCGCGCTCCTCCTCTCCACTCACTCTCTTTTTTTAAAAAATTTTTTTTATCTATAGCTCCGCCGAGCTCCCGCGATGCGCGCGCCCTCACGCGTCAGAGCGCGCTCCTCCTCTCCACTCAGAGCGGAGAGAAAACACCTGCCGCGGACAACGCCAACGCCGCACAACGCCGGATGCCTGACATAGCCCGACTATGAAATGCATTCGCATTTAAAACACTGATGCTCGCGGGACAAGAAAGTGTACTGCTGGGTCCTCTTATGAGACCGGGCAAACGCCACACGCAGATTGATTCTTGGGATGCTCAAACGACATCGAACTGCGCTATTGTCAGCAACGTACTAATTACGTGCTCATTTTTTGTAGCTGATAAAGCATGGGATTCGGGGAGATCCCGCATACCATGGGAATCGATGCCATGCGAAGAATGCGGAGGGAAAGTGACTGTGGTGAAATCTCATTGCGATAGCAATTATATGGACACTCCCGGCTGGTCTTTGCCGTTCGCGTCGGCGTCATCCACGTGTCTATATATATATACGCCACGGAGAAAAATATTTCATGCGCGGAATCGAACGAGCGACTTCTCGCTCTGCAGCGCGCAGCGTTAAACGCTGAGACACGAAAGCACCCGTTTTTCTACGTAGTATCGGTGAGCCATTTCTATACAACACTTACCGCTGCCGGTACGCCGATCTCGGGGGGAATATCTGCGTGTTGTCAGCAGTACCAGCGAGATTGCGAGATGGCGCGAAGGGCGTGCTCGGCGCCCCGTTCGTTGCGATGCGTGCGCTGATGCGCTCATCTCTTACGCGTACTTTGCAAGGTAAATGTAACTGGTAGCGAAGCTTCCATAGAAGCCCATACGTTCAGAAAATGGTGGCTCATCAGCTGCTCATGGGGCTTAGCGCCATCTGTGTGAGGAGGGAACACTTCCGGCGGAACAAAAAATAAAGCGGATGTGGCGCAATAGCTGGTAAAGAAGTGACGTTATTTTGTTGGCACTAGCGCGAAATTTGATCTCAAATTATTTTTCGTAGACCCCTGATCGCTGAGGACTCGCGCTAAGCGGCTATCGCCGGCGAGTCCTCCACGAGTGCGCTTCAAGTCAATGCCAGCTAAACTAATATCGACTCATGACTAGATAGTGATGTTTAAGTGTACTAGCGTTCAATTTTCCTCGGTTTCACTAGGAAACATTCTTGGAACTTTCATTCGGCGTTGGGGGCATCTTCCGCAGATGGATTAAAGCAAGCAGCAGCGTACCTTTCACATTTGCAGCGTTGCTTATTTGCTTCGCACATACGCAGGTTCTTTAGCGCGCACATTGCTTGTGTTCTTCAGTTCTAACAAGAAGAAATGACGCCAAGTCACGCCAAAATTATGACATTTCAGTTTTATTCAATGGTCACAATAACTCGATTTGATTACACTGCACACAATGAGCACCAAGTGAATAAGCAAAGAGTGTGTGCGGACACTACATGCGCATTGTTTTTTTCTTATGCTCCGATAAATTACCGTTTCTTATGGGAATACGGGTATGCGAATTGTAGCGCGATAAATAACTTAGCGATCTGCTCACCGATAGCACGAATAATAGCAGGCACTGCGTGTTCAAGAAGGGAAACCGGGCCTCGGAAATACCGATGCATGAAAGTCCAGTGAGCACAGTCCTCCGAACCGTTGCCCTTGTTTCCTATCTAGAACACATGGGTCGCCAGGCATACGTGTGTTGTTGCTGCATCCTCGCCCAACACATCATTTCCGCAGGTACCGAGGCAAGCACTCGGCGTTAAATGTTATCCGCATCGTCTCGCTGCCCGTTGGGCACTGTGCTCAAGACGTTCACCAACGATGAAACGCACGTCACAACTTCACGCACAGCACAACTTAAATTTTCACCACATTAATTCAGAGAACGCAAGCAAGTGCAGAACACTAAAACACGTGAGGGGGGTGTGTCATCGCCGACGAATTTTACGAGCATGCCTTTCCATGCAGCGCAAGGGCTGCACTGAGTAATAATGGCGTGCACAGATGGCGCTAGAAAAAAGATTTTTCGTAATCATAAAATACTGTCATAATTTTTTTTGCTCATGGCACCTACATAATATTGTTGGGGAAATAAAAGTCATTTGTTAAACATAGCGATTGCTTCGCCTTTGAATAAAACCTGGTTTTTCACTGTAAGTGTTTGTTCCCTCCAAACATAGTCGCGCTTCAATCGCAGCTCCCATAACTCCCCATGCTGATGTCGCTGGCAATAGCTTCTGAACCGCTTTTCGCCCGAAGTTTCGCGACCTATTTGGATAGACCTTGTACTTTGTCCCACCTATGGGGAGGGGGGGGGGGGTGTTAGTCGCCTCCGCGCGCGCGCGCTTATCTCCAGACCAGGCGGTTTTTTCGTCCTGTGCTTTCACTGGAAAGTTGCGTTGAAGTCGCAGAGCACGCGAAGCCCACTTCGCTCGCTGCAAAGGCCCCGTTTGCGAAAGAAGCGCGCTGTTCCAACACAGTAAAGTAACAACTGTGACCTTAGTTCGCGGTCGTCCTGTGTGCATCTGTGCGTACGTTTCGAGCGTCCTTTGTGTTTCAGCAGCGCGTTAATGTCGAGCTGTGAACGTTATTAATTCGCTCTCGTCCTGTGTGTGTTCTTTTCGTGTGTCCTTTGTGCTTGAGCAGCACGCTGCACGTTTCGATCTGCTTCCCGTTATTCACGTGACATTCCAATTTGTTACTATCGCTTTCATTGCTTCATCCTTGCGGCGAAACTGGCTTTTTCGTGTTGAGCGAAACGTTGCGAGATGACGCTAAACATATGTACAAATGTTATACGCAGACAATTATGTTGAACATTCGCATGTGTTTTGTATAACCAGTTGTTTACAGTTACGCAATGATGTCAAGAGCAACATGGGTATTAACAACACCAGAAGCGGTGAGCAGGAATCTAGTGTTTGTGCTTGCGAGGGTGGTAGCCCTAGATAGTGCTACGTAGACCAACTTCACTGGATGGCGCTAACTACAACTGACGCTATCCCGACGTGACGCCTATATCGTTGCAGCAGGCCTACACATGTAATGGTTATAAAATTAGATGGGCAGTGCTGAAATCACAATTGACGTTTCACCAACATTACGCCTGCATAGCGTCTATTTCCAAAGCAGTTCCGAGACCTGGCGTGGCTCTGCGGTAGAATACTTTATTGCCACGCAGAATGCTTTGGTTCGATTCATTCTGGAACCATAACATTAATTCTTTGCATTCGTCTGGTCAACGCTGCCGACGTCGGTTTTTCTTAACGCTCTCGGATTTAAATTACCAATGTCTGCCCTCGCCGTTCCTAGGTAGATATGAGCTGTCGAACACCTGTGGCGCATACCCTCATACAGCGGCCCGTGGTAAACGGGTATGTGCCGCACGTGTCTGAAGGAACGGGTTTGACGACGTACGCGACGGGATTGTCACCTTATTTATGTCATGAACAGCGAGTCATATTCGTCCAACCATGTCACCCCCTCCATACTAATTTTGGTGTGCCCCAGACGTCGGTGGCTAGATAGATAGATAGATAGATAGATAGATAGATAGATAGATAGATAGATAGATAGATAGATAGAAACGCTCAACGTGTCTGCAGTACGCAGAGAAATGCTGCGCATTTCAAATAACACGTGACCACGCTCCCACCCGCAAATGGTGGGAGCGTAGTCTTAACGTGCCACCTGTTTGAGGGCGCTGCTTCCTGATGCGCGCTGCAGTCTACTCATATATAATTTTTATTGACATGTTAGTAGACTGCAGCGGGCTTTCTTTAATAGCAAAAAAAAAAGCGACCGCGCAATCAGGACATTGTTGAAAATAGCTCAGTTAGATGTTTATTAACTATGCCTACATATGCCTCATTGACATTTTAATGATTAGGTGAGTATTTGTCGAATTAGAAACATAATTAGGACTAAATAACCAAACCTCCATAACGAAAAAAATAAGTAGTGGCACTACAGTATACTGGGAACAATATGCAGTAGGTGTGCTTCTAGTAACGATGTTGGTCTTCTTTTAAATTATGCTGCGCGATATTTGGGACACCCTGTACTTGTAATGCTATACACTTTGTAGTTTTCTGTTACACACGACGCCTTAGAACTTTTACGGGCGGGACGCGAGTGACGAAAATGTACAGCATGAGGAATTTTGTCTGCTCCATCTGATATGAAGAAATAGACGGACTCTGCTCATGGAGTCTTCCAGCACCATGGTATAGTGGTTAAGGTGCTCGAGTGCTGACCCAAAAGTCGCGGGTTCGTTCCCGGTCATGTTGGTCGCATTTCTATGCAGGCGAAGTGATAGAGGCCGGTGTACTTATACTTCGGTGCACGTTAAACGACACTAGGTGGTCGAAATTTCCGTAGTCCTCCACTACGGCGAGCGGGATAATCATATCGTGACTTTGGCATGTTATAACTGATGTAGACGACAATTTACTTTCAATGGTCCGCTCAGGAAATACTCATAGTTCGTGCCGGCATAGCAACTATGTTGCAGTATATACTACATCCATTTAGTTCTACG
>JALIZH010029456.1:0-29711 GCA_030522465.1 Rhipicephalus appendiculatus | reverse complement strand
CTTTACAGTAATACTGACACCTATGCATATATGCTATTCGTATGAGCCTTAAACAGGAAAGCCCTTGATGCCATATCGCTCGGCTTATTGAAAGTTTGTAAAGGGGGGCATTGGTAAGAGGTTGCTACACGAACGCATTGGGCAAGTCATGCTTACACTGCACTGGTTCAAGCTTTCAAAAACAAACAGAGCACCTAGCTTTGGCTGGGATCCCATCTCACGTGCTGGTCGCCGTGGCGAATTGTATGTTCCTAAATAACAGAGCGTGAAAAAGAACTAGGGCAGAAACACCTGCTACAGGAGAAGAAATAACCATCGTGGAGCCGCACATACACAGTCTGTCTCGGAACCTGAAAACAATAGCACATATATGCGACGTTCTCAGCGCCGTGATGAGATTTACAGGTTGTGTAGAGCTGAGAACGCCCCCTAACCAGGAAGCAGGAAGGTTTGCGAAAAGAAGCATGGCCAACCGTTCATACCATGTGCGCTGGGAGCTGTATACTCCATCCCTCTATCGTGAGGCAGTGTAACGTAGGGCGGCAGGGCAGGTGCCTAAACGTGCGCCTCGGAGAGCACAAGCAGAACCTGTCCACGGCACTGGGCAGCCTTCGATGCAGATGCACTGTCGCGAGTGTAGTCGTGCCACGCTTTTTTCAAATGTGCTCTGTGATCGGTGAACTCGGCGAGCAACTCGTTCGGGAAATTTTAGAGGCAGCTAAGAGTGAAAGGCTGAATGAAGGTTGCATTAGCAGGCCCTCAATTGCCCTCTAAAAAAAAGAAGTGCGTTTATTAGACAATAAAGCCACTTTAGAATTTCGGTGATCAAGTGCTGTAGGTCGGTGTTGTATCTGTGCGTCTTATTTCTTGTGGTGTGTCCTTCATGCGCTGTTTATCATATTTAATCATGACCTCCATTTGAGGCCCGAGAGAGCTTCGTACATTGTGCGCTGGATTGTTGCTGAAGCACATCGGAGGCCGAATATGAGTGCTTTAAACTGATACACGTCGCCCAAGATTACAAAAGGAATTTTTAAGTTCTTAGCATTTTAGGGGCCTGCCTTGCCGTCCATACACAGCTGCTTCATGTAGTATAGTCAGGCAATGGTCAATAGAGGCCATAGAAAGGGCTAAAGTGCTCAAAACCAGTGGAAAATGAACAGGGTCTAGAATAATATAACGATATAAACTACGTAAATACGCAAGAATTAATCGCAATATTTTAGATAAAATTGTGCAAAATGGTTTTGAAACACCCTGTTCATATCCGTTGCGCTCAAGAGAGGGCGCCACCGCCAAGGCAAGCAAGTGATTTCCGAAGGAATCACTAGGTTGCCCGATGCTAGGCACTTCCTCATGTTTTACGGCAGTTGAGCTGGATTAACTCCGTATTTAGCAATACACCACTACCCACACAAGAATGACGTTACCGCAGGATTTAGCACGGGACTTAGAACTACACGAGGGCGTACACAAGAACGACATCAGCCCCAGATTTTGCGCAAGATTTAGAACTACGCTAAAACTACACAAAAGCTACATTTTTTTTTTGGTCGCTTTCGCCCGCTTCAATTTGCCGATATCCGCTATTTTTTTTGCAACGACGAGAAACATCTTGCGTGGCGTAGCCGATCGAATGTGTCATTGATACATGGCAAGGGGTACACAAACCGGAATGTCAAGGTATTAATTTTCCGGTAGCAATGCAGAATCTATATCTGTTGTCCATTTTCTTCACAAGAACTATCGGAGCTGTGGCATCTCCAACGCTTGCTACTTTATGATTTCTAGTTCCTTCAATATAGTTTATACGGTTGTGGGTTTGTAGGCCTTGCTGCTTAGTCTGTTTGAATACGGCATTCTGGCGTGCTGAAGAAACAATGTGTGAAATATTTTATGAGTTGTATGTTTTTCGTCTCCGCTGGTGATAATCCGGCTGATTGCAACTGCTAATCTGTCATTATGCGTAGCTTCTTCAGCAGGTGGCCCGGACACCAGTCTACGCAAATCTGTGCAGGGAAACTAAGTAGTACACTTCAAAACACGCATAATTTAGTTTTCGAAGTGTGTGTGCAATACATTGCCACACCAACCACGTTAGTGATTCATATCCTCAGCTATACTAAAGCTTTTCTTATCCATTATCAGACGTTGCCATCCTCTGCAACTCCGGAATCGACCAAGGCTTATTCCTCAAGTCTTGGTCGCTCATAGTAGGGGCGCAGTTATATCAATGATATAAATGAGGTGGTCCCCAGCCGAACGTATCTGTAGTCCACTCCACAGTGTGAAACTTTTTCAGTTTCTTTCCGATCACATAGCTTACGACTAAATATTCAGTACCGTGTACTGAAATATTCACTTCACCGTGGTCAACGGTAACACGCGAGTCTACGGAAACCTTTTCTTTTAGATGTGAAGCATCTTATGGCGAAGCTTAATCCGGTAGTAGTGGTGGTGGTGTGCCACGTGCCCACCCTTACTGCGCATGCGCAAACCCTTTAAAAAAATAAAAATAAAAACCTCCTCTCCCCCTCTCTCTCTCCTCTAGGCATCCCTCCCCGCGGCAGCCACACCCTCACTGCGCATGCGCCTCCCTCCTCTCTCCCCTCTTACACTCTCTCCTCTAGGCATCCCTGCCCGCGGCGTCTACACTCCCACTGCGCATGCGCGTCCCCCCTCTCTCTCTCCTACGCTCCCCCCCTCTCTCCTCTACGCATCCCTGCCCACGGCGTTCACACTCCCACTACGCATGCGTGTCACCCCCTCTCTCTCCTCTCCTACGCTCCCCCCTCTCGCCTCGCGACGCCGACGCAGGCAGCGTCTGCTAGCGAGTTTCTTGGTTGAAAAAACCGACTGCTCGCGCTGCACAACCGAACACTGGCCACCCCGTATATATGGCAATGGATCTTGACCTCCAAGGTGGGGCCGGTGAGAGATTTCTCCTGTGTGTTGTTGAACAATAAAAATTCGCAGCGTGCGCGTTAACTAAAAGCGGAGTGCGGGTCTCTGTGTCCAGTCGGAGTCTTCTGTCTCTCATTGCCCATTAGCAGCGATTGGCATGTTCCAGTAGGAAACACTGCTCTATCACTGCCTGCTTTGTGCCTCCCCAGTTTTCTCTCCTGCGCAACGCTGCGATGAGCGCCAGCGTGAACGCCGCCGCCAGTGTAAGCGTTAGCGCCCGCTGCTTCACATCTACACATGGTTCCCTTTAGCGGGAGATGGTGTAATTTTTTTCTTTATTTATCTGAGTCATTGCTTTTTGCACGCCGCTGCTGCGTTGGGGCCTTGAGGGAAGTTCATCGCTTTGTCAAACATCAGTGGCCTTGTCTGACTAGGTCGCTGGCTCTAGGTTTTCTGACGCGTGCTCAATCAGCAATCTCGTGGTGAAATGTAGGTGCTGGTGACATTTCATGTAGGTGCTGGTGACTGATGTTGGTGTTGGAAACTGTACCTAGGCATTGATGTTTTTAAGAGTAATTCTCTATGGCGATGTGTATTTCGTTATTACGCAGACAAGGCGCATTTACAGAAAGACTGCGGTAATCATCTCTACCATATGGGCACATTCTGTAAAGGTCTCCACCTTCTCTGCAATGAAGACAGATAGGTGTCCTGTCGTTTGTACACTACGTGTAGCCTTCTCATAGCCGAAACTCTCCTGGGAAGAGCTTCCGAAGCTCTTCTTTTAGGATGGGTCACACCAGTTTCCTGCGCGCTTCCATCTTAGTTATTAAGCATGGCATAACGACGTACGCATGCGCGCAAGTGGCACCACGGCTGTAGTAAAAGGGGCGCGCGGCTGCAGTGAATCCTCGATATCATGGCTTCAGAGCGGAACTCAGCAGCAGTACGTAGTGGGTTGCTAACCAAGCCTGCAAATAAGTCCGGTCTCCACACACCAGATAGTGCAGTTTCTCCGGTCAAATGCGGGTAGGCGAGATTTAAGAGGCAGAACATGTGCTCCACGTGCCTGTATTCTCGTTCATTCGTTGGTTTCTGAATTGGAGAGCGTTCTCTGCTTAGTCTTGGCGATCGTAGCAGGCATAAGTAGAAAGCGACTGCCACCGAATGTCTCCCTAAGTCTATATTCCCACTGAGTGATTTTTATACCACGTACTTGTTCTGCCTCGATCACTGACGTTTGCGGCACGTTCGAAGTGTTCCAGCATGTCCTTTAAATCTTCGAGAGTATAGTATGGAAACACTAAGGCATGCGCGACAGTCTCCTAATGAGTTGAATTGATGTTAGTGGGCTAGTAGTCGCTGTGATGTCGGCCTGTGCTGCAGCAGCTATGGGAAGGCTATGGGAAGGGGTACGAATTCAGGCGGGAACCCTCTAATATGGCGGCTTGTGCGCTGGAGTCATTTGGCCAGGTTTCAATCGCTGAGAGCCAGTACACCACTCTAACGCGGAAGTTCTGATCGTACCCTGCACCACCAGCAAAATGCCACGTATTGCATAAAAGCAAGTACCATGACTTGTCTCTTGTGGACAAACTTGTACACGAAACAATAGTGTACGAAGAAAGAGTCCACGAGAGCGTTCCACAAACAAAATTTTGTCTTCGCCGAACTGAATCCGTGATGATCAACGCCACTGTATTATGCGCGTACACCAAATGCATGTGTTGTGATACTACAAGTATCGACCGCAGGCACGATACATTGTAGACTCTCATCTAACACACAGGCGCTAGCGCTTTAGGAAATTTATTGGGAGCAATCTCTGCTGCAAGATATCAACGCTAACACATGTAAATTAAAGCACTAGTACAGCAGCGATCCAAGGAAAAAGACAACTCGAACTGCATGTGAGCTTCATACGCGAGAGAAATGTATATTAGCGAGAAATTCAGGTTAAATGAATGCATAGGACTTAAAACCGTCAGAGGGCGACATAAAATATTGCTAATTAAGGGTGAATGCTGTGCTAACAAATTCTCCGCTTCTTAAAAGGTTTCGTTTTCAAAATATCGAGAACCTACACAGTTCCTCGTAACGGGCTGTAAGTAAGTTTGAAGGAAGAAGTGAACAGGCTATTTCCTATGCGAAAAGGAACCCACCTATCCGGAAGTGTGTGGAATAGCATAGGCTATATACTCGCAATATCATTATTCAATTTGTTGTCCGTTTTCCAGTTTGTAAATACTCGAGAGCGGATATGGACGTACAATACAACTAAAATATCAGAAGCCCGTTGCAGGTATGATTTAATGCGCTCAATACAGGGAATGTTCATCGCTTTCAACAAAACCGTGTTGTACCGCAGACAAAGGTAAGGGTGCGTGTTCAGTTGAATGCTCGTTCATCCTGCAGGTCGCTTATTTTCTCTTCAACAGGATTAGTACTGACCTTCTTGGGCAGTTCGGCCGAAGGCGTAAGGAGCGTATGTATATCATCCGCAGAGGTATTGCAAATATATGTATTCATTCTGCAGGGTGTTTTCCTAAAAAAAAGACAGATTTTTATAAAAATTAAAATTTTATGACAGTCTGGCTTCTGTCGTTGGCGCACACGTACTTTATGCCCACGCAGAAATATTTTCCCGCAGCTAAAACGACGTTGACGCGACTAATTAACAAAAATGTCGTCAAATAACTGTTCAAATATTGACTTGAGTCCAGTTTTTATCTCAGGAAGTTGTAGCGCATGATAATTCACGACATGCGCATCTTTTAGAAATTACAAAAGTTGCACGTAGTTTGAGATATTCATCGAATTTCAAGGGCGAAATGAAAACTGATCGCGCTCGGCGCGCACAAACCGCGGCGGAACATCGGAAGGACCCGTGACAGGAAAGTGATGAAATTTGAATGAAGGCGCGCCGAAGCTGAATGTGCTCTGAAAAATCGGCAAGCATTCTGAAATACACAGTCAGACAGCTTAATTTTTGCTAGCGTTGGGGGGTACTTAACTGTTACCTTCTTAAGCTATAAAGAGGCGGGAAAACTTATTTCGCATGTCTGCAAGAACATGTGGCTGCCACTGAATTTTATGCGTCTCAGGCAAAGGTGGATATTGCGGTTTTCTTGTGCACACATCAAAAGAAACAGATAAGCACGAAACACTATGCGCAAAAGTAGAGCGATGCGCGGGCACAAGTGCGATCACTTGTAGCTGATCTCGAAAACATGCGGCCGCGGCTCGCCTTCATTCAAATTCCTTCCCTCCCTTGTGAGGGCTAGCTCCGATCGCACGTAACAGAACAGCTGCGCTTCGTGCGCGCTTTGTACGATCAGTTTAGATTTCGCCATGGTAATTCGATGACGAATATCTCGAACTACGTGCCTTTTTTGCGATTTTTAAAAATAAGTATGCCATAAATTGGCACGCACTACAACGCTCTAATGTAAACAGCTGCTTTAAAGTCAATAATTAAAAAAATTGGCCGCGTATCTGCGTGCTTCGCTGCAAATAGTCTTGTGCCGGCCTTACTACTATGTTTAGCCTTGCCTGAGACAGCACCTACTCCACGTTAAATCGGCCGCAGCTGGCTGGCATTGATAAAAAAAATGGCCGCGTATCTATCTGCGTGCTTCGCTGCAAATGTCGTCGAAATACGATAGTCTTGTGCCGGCCGTACTACTATGTTTTGCCTTGCCTCAGACAGCGCCTACTCTACGTTGAATTGGCCGCATCTGGCTAGCATTGATAAAATAGAGGAGGCGCTGTGCGAGATATGGACGCCATCGAAAAACATGAGTTTGTGCTGAACCAAGGGCCACTGCCAGCGGCAGCACTTCATCGTCAGCACAGGGCTTTCTCGTGCACAGCGTCGCAGTTCGTGCACAGCGTCGCATTTTCAGCACAGCCTAAAAAAACACTAGGATCTTTAGAATTACGTATCTCTGTATTTTCTAATAAAAGAACACACGACCTGATACTTACATATTAATGTTGCGCCTCAGGTATGCGTAGTATTTGCTTTTTGATCGAATACGTTCACAATTATGAACGGAAACACCAGTTCAAGATGGCTGGGCGTTCAGAAATTATATAAACTTTGATCGAGTAGCTAGGTGAATCGGGTGACAGACAGACAGACAGACACACCGATAGACAGACAGACAGACAGACAGACCAAAATTTTCGCGTTGAAGTATTCCAAGAAAGACTATCGTCTTTAATAGAGGAGGTGCTGAGTGAGATATGGAACCCAGGGCCACTGCCAGCGGCAGCACCATATCGTCGGCAGAAGGCTTTTTTCGTCGCGTCGCAGTTCGTGCACAGCGTCGAATTTTCGGCGCAGCCTAACAAACACTAGGGTCTTTAGAATTACGTATGTATGTATTTTCTAATAAAGGAACACATGACCTGATACTTATGTATTGATGTTGCGCCTAAGATTGCGCAATATTTGCTTTTTAATCGAAAATATTCACAAGTATGAACGCGAACACCAGTTCAAGATGGCTGGGCGTTCGGCAAGTAGTTAAACTTTGGCCGAGTGATTGAGCGGTTGAATCGGGTGACAGATAGACAGACGGACAGACCAAAATTTCTGCGTTGAAGTATCCCAAGACAGACTATCGTCTTTAAAAGATAATTAGCGAGTTTTCTTAATTAGTCGCACTAGCGCCATTTTAACTGTTGAGAAGCAGTTCCGACTCGACGTGGAGTTCATGGGCCAAGACGACAGGAGCCTTATTGTCATAGGATTTTTATAAAAAATCGGTATTTCCTGAAAAAAAAACAGCCCTGTATATAACTTAAAGGGGTACTGACAGGAAATTTCGCGGCCGAGATGGCCTGCGGGATAGATTCCCGTGAACATGCGTATATCATCTGCAAAATATCAACAGCGAATATAGCATGGAACGTATTTTACATGAATTTTGAAGTTTGAATTTTGAAGGTAATCACACAAACAAGTGACACCATGGTGACCCTTTTACTTCCCTCACGTAACCACGCCGCAGTCAATAAAACAAGTTATGATGACGCCAACAACTGTCGCCTCAAGTACCATGCGGTACGTTAGAGCACTTCCTATTTCCGAGTGCGTTGTTCTCTGTGTAGGTGCGGCATGAAGCCTCATGAAAAATAAATCTAGGACCGTGACTAGGGCGCGTAAATGATTTAACGCGATAGTTTTAAAGCGCAAGCTGAAAGAAAATTCCGTCGCGCTCCAAATTGCACAGATATCACCGCTTTTCCACTGAATTATTTCAACAAGAACTTCGTTAAATGGGATTCGGTGCCCAAATTAGTGCATTAATTTGGATTGATGTCAAGAGTGAAGCCCACGAGTACTTGCTGGGGAGGGAAAGTTCTTGGTTAGATCGGGGATTTCATAAAATCGGGTTTTGCTACATGGAGTTTAAACTATTGAAATAAAAAATCTCGCTTAATGGAACGGTATCACATGGAACGATGGTTCATAATCGGGAAGTGCGCAAAAAACGGAATAATGATACATAGGGAAGAGATAAAAATACAACAATATCTGGGGTTTTACTTTCCAAACCCATGATATGATTATGAGGGACACCGTACTGGAGGGCTCCGGAAGTTTCAACCATCTGGTGTTTTTTAACGTGTACTGACATCGCGCAGTACACGAGCCTCTGCCATTTCTCCTGCATCGAAAACAGGGAAGAGAGTACATCATATACATCATAAGGATGCTTTATTTTCTCAAATGGCGAAAAGAATGCACGGCGATAAATATTTGGTTACCTGGTAATGTTAGTGACGGACTACAATTTAACGGCAATACAACTACTAATTCAGCGGCAAAACAAATACTATTTCTGCTATATAGTAGATAGAGAAAAGGAACCTGGAGATAGGTTCTGGGCTGATTCGAGAGACGTAGCTAAGTTGACATGATCGGCCTAATTTACTTCTGAGGTCTGGAGCGTATTAGATGGGGGAAGCGTTTTATTTATATGGAGGTAGCTTGCTCGGAGGAGATTTTATTGGCCTCTAACAGAATGCGTGCACAGGAGGAGTTCGCCAAAGTTGTCCAGTTGTGTGAAAAATCCAAGATGGCTAAACATAACGTTAACCTGAATTATTTTCACTGTCCGGTCACCAGTAAGAGATGACATTTCTGTTGAACGTCGGGTCACGGTAGTTCGAATTTGTCTATCAGTTAAGAGTCTTACGACTAGAGCCGGTGAATATTGCTGGGAAGCATCAAGGGTGGACGCCTGGCAAGCAGCCACCTGAAACTTCTGAAATGTGCTTGAGCTCACTTAGACTGCATGGCTGCCTGTCGTGCAAGGAATTACAGCTTTGCATGCATATGTTAAACATTATAGATGTACGTTTAGCAGTGAAAACAATTCTTATAACACTGCCTTTCTTTGTATTTCAGGCGTGACGTTGTCTACCGAAACTCTCTTCTACAAGGCTCCGGACTCTTCTTGTGCTGTAATTGTGTTTCGGTCATTAGTCCAAAGTATGTGCTGCAGTTTTCTGCTCCAAGTGAAGAGATAGTCCTTCTGATAACTGAGAAACATTTTATGGAATCATTAGCAATCAGTGAATACATATTTGGGGTTATTTGTTATAGGTCTATTTTTTATTCCTTCGGGCTTTGTTATGTTCGCCGGCCGTCAGTGGTCTGTGGAACTGACCCCCTAAATTAACATCGACATAAACTAATCATGAACTGCCGATTACAAGAGAAATGTTGAGTAGCCCGACAGAACTAGCTGCATTATATATTGATTTATCTTTGTATGGCTGCTGCTTCGTTTTTTTCAAGGTCTGCATGTGACGGAACCTATTTTCTCTGTGAGTGAACATTAGGTCACAATATAGCGATCGTTCCCTTGGTGTTAACTAAAACGAGCGTCAAAAGCACGACAGTTACATAGACTTGCGGATGACACCGAATAACTTCTGTTACTTAATTTTCAAGGGTGGAAATATTTGCCTCGTGGCACTGGATATATCAAGTTTCACGGTTATTCATCCAGAGTGGTTAGGTGCGTCTATGAAGGAAGGGGTATAAGACAAAATTCTGTTGTTTTTTTTGCCGTACTTCAAGCGTGTACGTTTATAACTTGCGTCGTTGCAAGGAAAACCTAGCCACTCACATACATTTCAAAGGGTAGCGCAGAAACGTACACCACGATTATGATACGCATATACTGCGGATATATTTAGAAATGTTAACAGCGCGAAGAACGTTTAGGTAGAGACGAGACAACAGAGGCAAAGTGGGCTGACTTCCAACTAGTTTTATTTCGATAAAAAGTGCATATATACAATTAAGGCAAGGGAGAGGGTGCGAGACAAGAAAATACGAGAAAGGATTGACACGTGCTCCCATGCTTGCCATGCCATCTGAAATACTTCGAGTATGCCACGTATGCCCTAAAATCCAGCCAAGTAACCAAATTTTTGATTTAAAAGCGCAATAGAGGGTGCGCTAACGCACATGTCACCCAGCTTATGTATCAAATCAGCTTCGATAACTTCGCGAGTTAGCTGAACCTTATGCCTCGCCATTACTTTGCTCTGATTGAAACAGGGTGTACACCCACAGTCACGGCAATGAATGCCGATGTGACCCTGCACCGTGTAGAAGACGTTATTGTGGTGTTCGCGCAAGCGGTCATTTAGGCATCTACCCGTTTGACCAATATAGCTTTTTGCCACACGTCAGTGAGATTGAATAAACAACCCCCACTGCGCAGGACACAAAGCATGTCCTGTGGTTCACGGAACACGCAGAAACCCGTGAGGGCTGACCGTTCACCATTGGGCACAACTTGAGAAGCTTCTCGGGAGCCGAAAAAGCCACTTGCAAGTTGGCGCGCGCTCCTATCTTCTTCAGCCTATGTGACACACTGTGCACGTATGGCAACACGACGAGGCGCTTTTTGTTGGTGTTTACACGCTCTTGGCAATCGTCTCCTTGCCGAACCTGCTTCAATAGCTTTTCGGCGACAGCAGACAGCAATGTCTTAGGGTACCCGGCGTTTTCGAGCCGGCCTACTTGCGCTTCAAAACTACGCTTCAAGGCATCAGGGCAGGACTTTTTCAGAGCACTGGCCAGGCATAGGTTTGTAATACTGCGCTTGACTAGTTTTGAACGCGCTGAGCTGTAGGGCAAAAGTGGTTTACCATTCCTTGGCCGATACATCCAGCATAGATGAGATGAACAACAGGAAAGTTCCAAGTCAAGAAATCTTAGCGAGTTGTTTACAGCGAACTCGCAAGTCAACTGCAGCGGTTGCAGAGAGCTCTGGAAAGAGGCTACAATACCGTGTCCTATGTCAAGCAAATGCTCTTCTGCACAGTCAACAAGTATTAAGAAGTCATCAACAAATCGGCACATTTTAACAACAACGGATTCATCTAGCTTGGTTGCTATGACGCGGTCGTGATGTGCAAGGTAAATATCGCTCAGGATCGGAGCCAAACATTGCGCTGTTAACATTTCGAAATGAATACACACCAACTTGCCCAAGCGTCAACCCTTTCAAACTGCGGATATGTTTGCGCGCGCAAAGCAATCCGCAATACAGAAGTGGCATTGTTTAAAATACACTATTACTAATGTTATGTTTCATTCGGACAGCTTTTGGTTAACTGCGGCGTGAATTCAGTCCTGTGTTATTTTTTTGTCCTTCTAGGTGGAAGCTGGTATGGTGATCTTCGAGTTAGAAATTCTGCTATTAAAAAAGGCTCTTTTCCAGAGTGCCAAAGGCGATTTTCCCAGCTTGCGCGCCGTGGACGAGTGATCTACAGCCGAAGCTGCTCAGAAGAACTGTATGAGGCACTTCTTTGAACCTACATTGTGTAATATAACGTTCACCACAAGCGCATAAAATGGGGCCCATAATTGACACTGTTCTACATAAATGCGCCGCGTTCGGCGTATGCCATGTGTAAAATAAAGACAAGAAAATTTCTTCTTCCTGCCGTCTCCACCTCGCCTGAAAATTTCGCATTGATTACTAAGCATTGGCCGACGTTCATTGACCCTTGTAGAAAAGCGCCGCCTTTGCGAGCTGGTATTTCGACACTACGAATGCACTTAAAAGGTCCTCAACCACCTCCGATATTTTTTTAATATTTCAAGAAAACCCGTGCATCGAGTTTAGAATGCCATTACGACGAAGAACGCCAAACGCAGAAGCACCAAGAGTTGCACGTGGACCAGAAATTACAAGAGAGAATCCGTTGTCCTCTCTGGGCCTTTCGGTAATCCCCAGCCTTGCCCATGACGTCACCACTGAAGTCTGGTGACGTCATCTAGAAAAAGAACCTGTTTGTCTGTTCGCAGTTACGCGTGCTTTCCACAGGTACGCGTGCTCATACCGCGAGGAGGGGCTCTCAGTCACGAGGAGAGAAGAATCGGGTGGTGAAGCAAAAAGCGAAGCGAGTGGGGGGGGGGGGCAGCTTTTGAATAATGAGACGCCTGTAACTCCGCTATTACTGCACAGTATTGACCATATTGAAAAATTCTTGTGGCTTCATGTTTTTTGAAGACTGATGCACAACTTCCACACCGCGACTGAATTTGGCCCTTTGGGTGATTTGGGCGGCTTTTTAAGATGACGATGTGGATACGCTTTGAAGACGCGGACAGGGAGAGGCGGAACACACTGTGCAGAATTAAAAAAAAAACACACATACACACATCGAGGCATTTGCAAACAGCATGATAGAAAAGCTTAAAAAGTTATACAAGAAAATTGTCCACGTTTCAGGGAAGGAAGAAAGCGAGCGAACACTCATTAACTTAGTACGACCTGCTGTACAAACACCAATCTAAGTAAAGCATGTAAAAAAGAACTATAAAAAAATCTAAAAGTAAACATGTGCGGTTGATAGCTCTATATTGTCATATGGAATGGCTATATAGTATGGCTGGTTAGTTTGTATGAGAGTCAGCTAAGACGAAAGTGAAACATGTGTAAGTACAAGGAGTTGCAAGTCAGTGAGAAGTTAGTTAATTAGGTTTTTAATGGCGCAAAAGCAGCTGAGGCTATGCTGCGCCAGACACAAGGTGACAGGTAATGAACGCTGAAGTGATGTCGTAGAGCTTATTCAAAAAGTCACATTCTCTTCAAAATTTCAGCACAGCAGACAAGGGTACAAGAGAATCATCTCCAAGAAGTAGAGCAGGGTGGATAGGCATTTGTTTATATAGTTGGCCGAAATATTTTCGTTTGTACGTTTGAATGTGGGGACATGTGATCAGTGTGTGTATAACTGTTAATGGTTCTTGACATTTTTCACATGTTGGTTGTCGTTCATTTCTAAGCTAAAAGGTGTGAGTCAGCTGTGTGTGTGCCCAATACGGAGTCGGGACAATTTGACCTCAACAAACCGTTCTTGGTGACAGCACGTCTTCTACTCTGCAAGTACGGGTTTATTAGATGGAGCTTATTATTTGTGCATGAGTCCCACTGTTGCTGCCATTTAGCTAACAAGGATGTATGAATGGTTCGCTGACTGTCTTTAAGGGGAATTTTTATTTTTGTTAGCGTTTCGTGTGCTGCCAAAGAAGCATATTTATCAGCTTTTCATTGCCAGGTATCCCGACATGGCTTGGGACCCAGCAGAAACGAATACAATCAGCCTCGTTATTTAGAACTATGAGATTTAAAATGTGACCAACTAAGGCTTGGCACTCCGATTTCTGGTGTAGAGCTTTCAGTGCACTTACCGAGTTAGTGCAAATGATCACTTTCTTGTGTTCGCCGGCGGTGATATATCGAACCACTTCATACAAGGCGTAGACTTCATCTGTGAAAATGGACATACATTGAAGTAGCCTAATACTGATAGTGGAGTCCTCTGTTACGATCCCTATACCCACATGATTTTCTGTCTTCGAGACGTCTGTGTAACGCACTCGTTGCACCAGTCATATGTTTTGACACCTGGCGCAATTCGATGATTCTGCCACGGAATATTACACGCGTTAACGAGACTCCTCCCACTACATGACATTTCTATAGCGTTGTTTATAGAGTCAACCACGGAGCGCTAGCGTGGCTCCGTGGTTGAAGGCCTGCTGGACTCAAAATCATCAATATGTTGGTGAGTCTGAGTCCGAGTGAGTCCTAAGCACAAAATATATATCATGAGTGAGCCTAAGTGAGCTCCACATTTTGCCGTCCTATGCATGACATCAAGCACTTTTTTTAAAGGGCGAAGCACCTTAGGAGCGAGGCTTGTCCATCCGTTTGACGTCCGTGCGCACGGCACGACGCAGCACAATGCATGCTGCCTTGAATATACGCGAGAGTTCCCCTAAAAAAGGTTGACAAAAGATATTAAAGGGGTGGTGCCACCAAATTTGTGGCTTGCGCGTTCTTCGCTGCAAGCCTTTCTTATAGCTCTATAGGAAGCATGATACACGCACCGATTCACGAATTCTCGCTAAATAATTTAATATCGCCTTATTTGTGCGGACAACTTTCTGTTTCGGTTTCTGGGCACCATGTTGAGCAGTGACGTAGAAGTGTAGGAGACTTGGTCACGTGACCACACAAGGCTCGAGCGAAGATGCGCAGCACTTAGCCAGGAAGCGATGGAAACTCGGCGAGTGATGTAGCAACCTATGCTTTGCCGGTACGTACGTTTCGGAGGTGGCGGAGGTCCAGAGGTCACTCACGTCACGACAGATCTGGTGTGACGTCACAACAACTTTCGTTGTCCTTCCTATAGAGCTACGTCAGTTTTGATGCGCTAGGGATGGTCATCGATCGGGAGAATGAACATTTAGGTACACTTTGGAAGTGAATTAAAATATGTTCTAAACGTTTGCTGTGTCCGACCCTTCGTGAGGAGTGTCCTTGCATACAGAGGAAACTCACAAGAGGCTTGTTATAGCTTCGAAATTTGGTGGCACCACCCCTTTAACGTAGACATAGGCTAATTATAAGGTAGGAGATCTCTGTTCCCGGCGATAATAACATATCCAGAAGAATATTTATGAGTGGACGACTACTAAAATGTGCCTAAACGTTTACGCTTCTCAAGGAAACCTGTAACACAAAGGCACACGTCTAGCACTATATGTCCCAACAAATTACCCATATTGAAATGGTATCTTGCCCCCCGGTAAGATGGCGGGTGCTTTGATTTACTTTCGAGGCATATCCTCCCCTCCAGCAATTTTCTAAATCCTCATTGAATTGCATAAGACGATTGGAAGGCGAAATAAATTCGCATTTCTATATACACTTTATGTCAATCATTTTACATTATATGGGGCAATGCTCGGGTAACGTACGGTTACTCACTGATACGATACCGAAAGCTTCGCCCACTCGTCATGATTCTCTTCGTGGAGATGCGTGGATTTTTTTCCTTTTTTGGAACGCGTTGCTTAATTGCAGTGTGATTGCGAGGGCGCATGTGGGAACGTGGCGGCATCCGGCAGCGGCCGCAGTAACTATGAGGCTCCGGGTGCTGAAATCAGCCAATGGCCGTGGACTTTCAGGTTACGGCGAGGTCATCTGTGTTACATGGTATCATTTCTAAAGTGAAGAGGGAATGATTTGCATGGAAGAAGGACTTTGAGAATTAATAGTAAATTCAAGACTCCGTGCCGTGCTATAATGCTTGGCTCGCGTGCCCTCAGCAACCTCGACTACTTATCGCCAGCGCTTTCTGACCATACTTGCGAAAAAAAAGAAACTGTTGCAGGGCTCTTTAAGGTGAGATAAAACGAAGCCATCATCAATGGAGGAATCACTGAGTTTCAAATTCAGCAAATTATAGTATGAAGAGACTAGACGTACATTTCAAATTTTCTCGCCAAGGCAAATTCCTGCATCAAGGTACTATGTTCATTGTGTTCGCAGAGATGCATTTTTTTGTTAAGCGAATGCCTGCGCACTCACTGAGCCTCCACACATAAAAAAAGAGCAACATTATCTGAACAGTGTTATATACTAAACAATCCATGGTTGCAGAATATGCGAAACATTTGCGTCACAAGAACAGGAGAAGATGGCGCTAGAAATAGTTCATTGCGTCCTATTGTTGTAAATCTATAATAAGTGGGCCTCTCAGGAATTGTACGAAGTGCGCAAAGGTTCAAATTTGCGAGTTGCGTGTTCAGGCATATTGTAGACCATAGGCCTGCTGCGTTATGCAACAAGGAACCTTGGTAGCCATTGTTTTTGTTTGTGTCACACGCATGAAGCTTCTAGTATGCCTGTTGCAGGCATTGTACGTGTATTCCTACAGAATCAGGGAGGTGAGTTGTTTGTTCGTATTCAGCGGAGCAGCAGTTCCAGGCTAAACGCCGATGCAAATAAGAATATTTTATTACCTTTCACAATTGCAAGCTTACGTTCCTGACAAAGGGAGACCACGGCTACATTTAAAAATTGAAGTAAGCGAACAATTAACGGACATTAGCTACGATATCATTGTACGCGGCCATATTAGAGAAACTCATAAGGCATATGAACATGTCCTCTGCCACGGAAGGCTCCCTAAGAAACAAAACTTTGGCGCGGTTTTTTACGAGTGTAGCTGTGTAACGTTGAAGGATTGAATAAAAAACTTCATTAATGAGCTTTACGGCACATGCGCCATATGCTAGTGGTGCCCTCTGAACGCTAATACAACATGCTTCTCTCGCCGTGGTTAGTGGAACATCCTCACGGAGCATCAAGCAGCTCGTATCGGGTATGTGCTAGAAATTGAACAAGCTCCACCACGCACCTCCGGTCCACTAAAGAAGCAGTGTATAAAAGCGCGTTCACACCGTGAGCGGATCCGGAAAGCGGAGACGGATTATCCGTAAAACGGGACAACCTTCGGCCGCTTGCCGGAATCGCTCCTGGACCGATTTTGTCCGCGCGGAAAGGTTGGCCTGTTTGGCCACAGCCAATCAGGGCCCGAGACGCGCGCGCACAGTATCGCGTAGTGCCGCAAGATGGCGACACTTCCACCATTGATAGGTGGATTGTTCCGTCGCCGTGGCTCAGCGCACAGAAAGGAAGGCGGTCGGTCTGAACAGCGGCGCGCTCTCGCTGCCTCTCCGCTTTGAAAATCCGCGTGCCCGCTTGCGGGCTCCGCGTTCGGTGCGAATATGCCTTAAAGGGGCCATGACACGGTCACCCAAAGATTTGTGTTTTTCAGCGAAAACTAGAAATAGAGGGTCTATTGCGCATATGCAGATATGAAAAGGGGGCCGTAAAAGAATATTTCAGGGCAAAACAGGCCTTAGAAGTGGCGGGCTGTAAATCCCGCCCTCCACCGGCGACCGCCATTTTGCCAGGCGGCTGTGACGTCACGTGCAGCAAGGAGCGGTGCCGTCGTCTTCTACCGAAGTTTGAGCCGCTGCAAATCGTTGAATTTCAGTGCCAAGCAGAAGAAAGCTACAATATCTCGATTTCAAACGCAGCTTGTTGTCGGCGTTGCCGCTTCGTCTTTCGCAGGCGAGAGCGCTTTCACGATCGTTTTCATCCATGGCAGAAAGAAAATGTGCGGTTTGGAACGACCTTATTCTTCATCGTCATCAGCGTCATCGTCATGGCGTATAGTGGGTATACCGTGCATGTGCTGTGCCGTGACGCAGAAAGAGAATGTGTGGTAAGGAAAAGCGGGTGATGGCAGCGTCATCGTCATCGGGTACCTTGCATGTGCTAACGCGCTTATTCTTCATTGCCATCGTCATGGCGTTTAGTGGGTACCTTGCATGTGCTGTGCCGTACAACGGACAACGGGCAACACACAACGGACGAGCCTAGACCCTAAGGTGCTTCGTCCATAAAACCAACCATGGATGCGTTGACCTGACGAATGTACAGAATAAAAATGAGTATCCAAGCAGGAATCGAACCCGTGAATTGTGCGTGGTAGTTAGGTGTTCTTTCATAGAGCTACGCCAGGTCTTGAAAGTGCTTTGGAAAAAGACCCTATACCGGCATAATGTCAGTGCAACGTTAATTGTGGTTTCAGTGCTGGCTGTGTCATTTTGTAACAAATCAATAAACATTACGAATGTGTAACAAGCATTGAAAGCTGGGCGAGTTCGTAAAGGTTCATCTTCTACCAAACTGCGCAGCTGACGGGACACAAGATGGAACGAAAAGAGACAGACCAGTGCAGACTCGCAACTGATTTATTGAAAATGTAATCGACGCAAAATAGTGTCCAGTAAAAGACAATGTCTCACAGTCAAAGTTCATCAGCGTACCACGAAACACTATTAAATGCCAATGCATTTCCTAGTCGGGCTATGTCAGGCATCCGGCGTTGGCGTTGTCCGGCGTTGTCCCCGGGGAGGAGGATAGGTTGAGGAGGTGTCCGCGCGCCGGCAGGTGTTATCTCTCCGCTCTCACTCCCTCTCCCATAGCAACAGCTGCGGGCGCGCGCGCTTATCCTTGCCCCTAGCAACCGCAGCAGGTGGTGCGGGCGGAGTAGCGGAGAGTGAGTGGAGAGGAGGAGCGCGCTCTGGTGCGTGAGGGCGCTCGCATCGCGGGAGCTCGGCGGAGCTCCCGCGATAAAAAAAAACACAGGCGCTGCGCCGTGCTTCCGACCGGGCTGCAGAAATTAGGCGCCTTTTCCTTCTTCGAACCACAACCACCATATATAAATGGAGTGAAGCGCGCGCGAAATGCATTCGAATTTCCTCATGATTCCCTTCGGGGAGGTGGGGGGCATTTTTTTAGCTTCCATTACGTTTTCAATAAATCAGTCGTGAGTCTGTGCTGGCCTGTCTCTTTTCGCTCCTTCTTGTGTACCATCTGCTGCGCAGTTTGCTAGAAGAAAAAAAAAAACATTACATATGTACTCCGTTCAAACAGGCTTCGTGTCGGATTGACGTCAAATGTGGTGCCAGTGTTGAGTCAGCGTTTATAGCAATGTAATAAACATTACATTTGTATTCCTATGATTCAGCAAACTATATTCATGCGTTCTTCGACCCCGGATAAATACGCTAACGAAAGTTACGTAAGATATTCACAACATCACACCGTCATGTTCACTGCATTTCGGTAATATTGATACCTGTGCTCTAACGTGAGTGCTGACGTTATGTCAGACGGTAAACTATCCTTTAAACGCCAGTGTAGTAGACGTTCTATGTAAGCTCACGAAGTGCACACAACTGCTAGACTTACAAAAACACATCAATCCACCAACGATTCAAAACCATAAAATGCAGTATAAACAATCGCTTGCTGGCTGCTTCGCATGAAACCGATTCCCACAAGGTGTGCGATCTGTCAAACTTATTTAGTGAACTAATATTGTTCCCCTAAGCATTATGGTCAATGCCTGAAGTTTCCATTAAGTGTTAATACCTCTCACTGATGATTGTACATGGCTTAGCCAGAGGAATTAAAACATTTCCGACGATTTGCTGTAGGTTCTAAAAAAAATATGAGTTTCTTTAATTGTTGCGGCGGAAATGAGGCTATCTAACGGCAAGGTACTACGTATAGTCTACTCACAATTTCTTCATCGTCCTCTTCTCTCTTTTGCAGTTTGTAGATACTAAAGAATTGGTATGGACTCACACTACAACCAAAACAAGTGGTGGTATTTGCAAGCGCGACCTAATGCGCTATATCAGGCCGACGTTTATTCGTTTCAACAGGACAGTCCTGCATAATGGACATAGGTAAGTGTTTAGTTTTTTTCAAGAAATTTTTTTTTTGTTTTTAAAGAAATGTTAATTTTTCTCTTCAGCAGGATTACAAAAGACATACGGGGGGGAGTTCAGCACTCGTCATGCCGATCGGATGTATATCACGTGCGGAGGTAATCCAAATATACGTGCTCATTTCTGAAACAAATGTGTTGTTAACATGTGGCCTGAAGTAGGAAATTTCTGAAGCACGTGTTATTGTTTTACCTGTGTCATTAGGCAAGTCCAATAGAGACAGCTTACTTCCCGACATGATCGAACTTCGCAAGGTTCTAGCCTCCTCAGTCTCTGGGACCCCAATTGGGGTCATTGCTTCCAGAAAGCGCAGTTAATTCGGAACCAAATATTTTTACCTTCAACTTTAGTTTCTCGCGTGGAAGGTGTTACTGAAGCTGAGCGAGATGACGCTCCATGTCGAGCATATGTAACGTACGGCGGGATTGAAAATAGCGTTTCCCAGAAACGTCATCTTTTTAGTCTTCGCGGCGCGTAAATAAAATTTTCCGTAGTTTATTTTTGCGCACTATGTGTGACAGCACTGCTGAATGGTCTGGAATGAAGTTGTAATCAATTTTTAGGCATAATCTGTGTTATAAACAGCAGTTAACGGCGGTGTCAATTAATGAGATAAATTTTAATTAATTAAAATTAATTTACAAAAATAATTACATTTGGCCACTTTTCTTTCATTGTTCATTCGAAATCATTTTTTTTTCGTTTTATTGTACGCTCAAGACCAAAATAAAGAAGCTTGAAATACATTGACCTGGAATGGCCTTGTTGGGTCTGAGGAGGCTGTCGTAAATTGTTTGAACCTCCCGCGGGAATGTCACGCGTATCGAATGACTTCGACAACGACGAAGGAGAAGACAACGTGGAGTAAAATAGAACCCGCTCTTTGACATGGATGCTGGGCTTTGCGTGTTTTTCCTTTGGCGCCTTTAGACGCCGAAGCGCGGTTTTCTCACATGGATTTTGGTGCCGAAACCCGGGAATCAAGCCAACAACGACCCGAGCCTTTCATTCCTGGTGTTGTCGAGCTGCATTTCCAGCTAGACCGGCATGGAGCGGGCGAAGAACAAGCGGGCCTCGCGGCGAACCATGAATACGAAAATCATCAACGAGGTAAACCAGGTGCTCCAGTCCAACCAGTTCGAGCTTTCTGGACTTCGAATTCTGCACGGTCGCCTACGTGCCAGCAGCTTGGAACTGAAGGAATTGAACAACGATGTTGAAGCTCTGATGACTGACGACTTGGCGGCAGACGACTATGAGGTGGTCATGCAATACGATGACGCCGCGAACAGTACGCTGGCGTTGCTCGAGCACCACATCGACGTTCTGAAGACATCTGCTACGCCGGCGTCATTTACAACTTCAGCAATGGGCGCAGGGTCCAATGAGACTGCACCTTGCGGACACGAACGACTTCCCCAACGTGAGTTCGGAGCACGACTTCCCAAGTTGGAGCTTCTTCGTTTCGATGGGACCATGACCAAGTGGCAACCCTTTTGGGATATGTTCTTGCACTCTGTGCACGAGAACCCGAGACTTTCCAACACAGACCGGTTTCACTGCTTGGTCTCACCACTGGGTGGACCTGCAGCTCAAGCCGTCGCAGGTATTCAGGTGACAGATTCTTGTTACAATGATACGCTGGAAATTTTGAAGCATCGGTTCGGAAATCAGAAAATTATTGAACCTGGAAAACTTGCGCACGCTGAGACCAGTGAGATCAGCGAGTGATGTGACTGCTCTTCGTAAGCTTTTCGACGCAGTGCAACTAAACAGGAGGGGATTGCATAGTCTTGGAATCACGGAGTCTTCGTACGCGGCTATGCTTAATGAAGTGCTGCTCAAAGTCATGCCAGCTGACATCGTTGTCGAATACTACAAACAAAAAGTCTCACTTTCGCCGCAAGGGCGAAGCAATGAATGCGATAGCAGCAAAATGGCATTCCACGTGAAGAACGGCAAGCAGATCGAAACTTCGAGCACACGGCTCAAGCGCAGAGGACGCACGAAACAAACGCACAGCTATACACAGGACGAGCGCGAACTAACAAGTGTCACAGTTGTTACTTCACTGTGTTTGAACAGCACGCTTCTTTTGGTAACGGGGCCTCTGCAGCGAGCGAAATGACCTTTGTGGGCTCTGTAACCTAAACACAGTATTTTCGTCGAAACCACACGACGTAAAACTGCCCCCATCCCCTCACCCCAAGATAAGCGCGCGCGCGCGCTCGGTCAAAGGCGACTACGCCCTGCAGGCCAAAGTACAAGGGGAGCCAACGCATCGCAACGAGTGGGGCGCCGCGCGCGCACTTTGCGCCATCTCACTTTCTTCGTGGCTGTTGTATATATTGTGAGGAACCGCTTTATTCGAGACGAGCTCGGGCTCACACACGCTGATGATGATATATACAGAAGAAGTTGTACAAATGATGATGATTTGTCAAGTTGACAAAGAAGAGTCAGTAGTCAGAAGAGTCAGTCAGTATATATATATATATATATATATATATATATATATATATATATATATATATATATATATATATATATATATATATATATATATATAGACGGAGCATGACGGCGAAAAGCAGCCGAGAGTCCATATAATTGCTATCGCAATAAAAGGAAAGTATGGAGAACGCGACTTAATCTAGCCAGGCTACCTCGGATCACGAACTTGAACAACTGATGAAGTTTCTCCGCATAGAAGTTGAATGTCGAGAAAAAGGTTCGTTGATGAACAATTTGCCAAGGACATCAGACAACAGTGTTCCGGTATTCAACAGATCATTCAAGAAGCCGTCTACGACTCCTGCAGCGTCGGTTCTTCCGAACAAGACACTATCTTCCCTCCCGTCCTGTTTTTTCTGCTCTGCTACCGATTACAAGACGGAGGACTGCACGAGTGGCATGACCTTTGCAGAGAAACTCAACAAACTCGCGACAGATGGTCGATGTTTCCGGTGTTCGACAAAAGGACATCTCCTCCGTGATTGCCGACGGAGAGTGCAATGCCAGGCATGCAAACGCAGACACGCCTCCGCGATGTGCAATGCTCGTAGCTCGGAAATACCGTCATCGACTAATGCTCAGAAGAAACGGAAGGCTACGGGGCAAGTTTCCACTCAGAAAGCTTCAGCTCCCCGACTCATCAATGACGTTCTACTCCAGACATTTCGAGCTTGGATAACGACGTCGTCACGTTGCTGCTATATACGTGGAGTTCTCGAAAATGGAAGCCAGCGAACGTTCGTCACTGAGAGCGTCGCTTCCAAGCTAAAAGTACCTGCTGTCGCCGAGACCCAACTCGCCATCAGCGCGTTTGGTAGAGCCAGTGACCCGACCCGGCGATTTCAAATAGTCAAGTTCATGCTCCGCAGTCAGCACGACAATCTGACCCTCGATATTGAAGCCGTAGTGTTGCCCTTTATTTGTGAGGAGATGATTGAAGCAGCAAGTCAGAGTCGTCTTCTTCAAGCCATCGCAGCGGAGGGGAAACATCTCGCCGACGCCGTAGTTTACTGTGAGCGTAGATTGTGAGCCAGCTGTGAGTGTGCTCATTGGATCGGACCAGCTGTGGAAGTTGATGCCAAGCACGAGTGAAGTGGGACGAAGAAAATCCTGCCGTAGTCGCCATCAGCACAAAGATGGGCTGGACTCTCCAGGGCCCCTTATCTGGCGTTGGAAGCACAAGCAAGAAAGCAAACACCCAAGTATGTGTTCTTCGACCAGGTTCCCATGAAGACGATGAGATCGCCTTCCAATTACAAAGATTTTGGGTCCTCGATGCCATCGGAATTAAAGACACGCCAACGTCTCAGCGCGACGCAGATGTTTTAGAAGAATTGAACAACACTGCTGTTCTTCGGAAAGGACGCTATGAAGTTCCGTTACTTTGGAAATCGCCTCTTGTCGACATGGCCGACAATTGGACAGTAGCCCTCTTCACAGACTCGTTCGGCGAGTTTCATCAAACGACGAAGCCATGAGAGCCTACGATATGGCTATCAGGTGATACGAGATGGACGGTCATGCTGAAAAGGTTCAGGATGTCCCTTGTCACACACATCACCTTATCGAACTTGCCTCATTGTTAAAGGACCAACCACTACCTAAGGCGTCCCGCATTCGTGACCTGCATTCATTCCTAGACAAGGACGGGATACTGAGGATCAAGACCCGGCTTGAGAACGTGAAAGCATCAGAAGACGTGAGGTGTCCGATCCTGCTAGCAGCTGACCACCGCTGCACATATCTCATCATGGACAGCACGCACCGGCGCCTGCTTCACAGCGGTGTAAATGACACCCTTTCCGAGCTGCGCGAGTGTTTTTTGGTGATTAAGAGCCGCCAGTGTGCAAAAAAGGTGATCTCTAGGTTCAAAGTGTGTGGAAGATTCAAGCTCCAACCTGCCTCAGCCCCCACCGCACTACTACCGACCGACAGGGTGGAGAGATCGCACCCATATCAAGTTGTGGGTGTTGACCTTGCCTGTTTTTGTTAAAAGAACCAGTCCTGTGAAAGCCTACATCGTTATTTTTACGTGTGTCAGCGGGGTCATTTTTAATGGCTTTCCGCCGGTTTGCGTCGTGACGTGGATTGAGTAGTGTTCTTTATTCCGAGAATGCTCTAGCTTTTCGTGTTGCCAGTCGTGACTTAAATGTGATGTGCCGAATTTTGCGCAACTTGCAAGTGCAGGATTTTTTGCTCTACGAATCAGAAAGCCCCGCAATATATTGCAGAACGTGGTCCGTGGTGGGGTGGATTTTGGGAAAGGATGATTCGCACTGTTAAAAGCTGCCTACGGAAAACTCTAGGGAAAGGGTGCTTCGATTTCGAGCAGCTTGCTACCATACTTACAGAAGTAGAGAATGTAGTGAATTCTAGGCCGCTAACGTACCTCTCCGCTGACGCTACTGAACCAGTAGTACTTACGCCTTCACACTTTCTAACCGGCAGATAGTCTACTACACTGCTTACTGCTCAGGCTGCTGAAACATCCGGAAGTCGCTCTGATACTTTAAAGCATTGGAAGTACAGGCAGCAAATAGTTAATGATTTTCGGAAGCGTTGGTATAACAATACGTTTTGTGTTTGAGAAGTGCGCACATTAGAGGAGTGCAGCCTAGTAACCAGCTTAAGGTTAACGATGTAGTGGTCATTAAGGAAGACAAGGTGCCCATAACTTTTTGGAAAGTTGGTAGAGTGACTGCTGTGCACTTATCAAGAGATAATCACGTTAGAGCGTGCAAGATCGTTTTGGCAGGAGGTACAGAAGTTACAAGGCCAGTACAACTGTTGTGCCCGTTGGAGTTGGGCGACTGAACTTTGTCGGGCGCGGAGGATGGTGCAAATTGTTTGAACCTCCCGCGGGAATGTCATGCGCATCGAATGACTTCGACAACGACGAAGGAGAAGACAACGTGGAGTAAAATAGAACAGGCTCTTTGACATGGATGCTGTACTTTGCGTCTGTTTCCTTTGGCGCCATTACACGCCGAAGCGCGGTTTTCCCACAGAGGCTAGAGTAGATCCTGACTACATCGAAGTCGGGTAAATCAAATTATCCTTTATATCGAACGATTTTCGAACACCACAATGCCTCAGCGTCAATGAAGAGGAAAATTTAGGGTTGCATCGAACAAAACTAGCCGGTTTCAAAACTAGCATGTTGTTTCCCCTTTCGTACGTAGCGACGAAGACACCGGAAAAACGCACAGAGGGGGGGGGGGGGGGAGTAATCACGAACATGGCGAGATAGTGGCGCCCTGTCTTGCGCAGCGTGGGTGTCATCCACAGGTTTTCAAAGCTTTTTGCAATACTAAGGTAATTATTCCAATTATTGCATGGTTACTATTGTTAACAATATTATTTCAGACTATTTTGTTTATTTCAATCACGTTTTGAGCATTGGTGGTTTTGTTTTAGACCTGTGTTGACCACTTGATTTTGAGCGTAATCATGCCACCTGGGATCTATGGTTGGACGGGAAGCCGTGCCCCTAAAGTGCCACGAACTAAAATTTTATAATTATCACTTGGCGCTGCCATCGTCAATGCGTCGAATTAAGTGACCGAGAAATCGAAGCCCTTCGCAGGTCACATGTTTGTATAATGTGACAAGAATTGTGATAAAATTAATCCCCGCGTAATTTTCCCATAATTCGTGCGCTGTCTGCCCATATCGAGTCCCTTAGACGGGGAAGGGTTCGAGGGGCTCATTCCCTTCAAGTAAATACCTTAGTGAAGCTAGCAGAGAATGGAACAAAGGAAAGCATTGGCTGTATTATATGCAGTTTTTGCCTGCAGTGTACAAATAATATTAGAAATGGAAATCAATAAAATGATGGTCGACGAACGACTTGCCATCACAGGTAAAGCGAAGCCTCAATCTTAGAATTACGCGCCCGTTGCACTAACAAATGCGAAGCAACCGCGATCGTTTGGTTGTATGCCTTAAATGGTATTTCTGTGCCTGTAATGCTGGCAGTGTCAGCCAGCGCCACTCTCGGGCATGGCGCATAGTGCGGAAAACTTTTTTTTCAGCTGACGTCATGTAGCGCGTTGTAGCTCCTGTTGCATCTGATCCCTGTCACGTCAGGTTCCTTGACTCACGCTGTTTTTGTTTCAGCCCTATATAATTCGGCATCGGAGCTGAGGGAACAGTGATATACCAACGGACATACTCTATAGTGTTAGAAAGCGAGTCAGTGGGTACGTGGGACTCTACATATCCTCGTACTGAGGAAAACTACTTTTGGAGTCTTGCTGGCGCAGTGGGACAGCTTGTGAGAAGCACCAGGCAAAAACACCAATTTGTAGTCGTGAAGTGCGACTCTGAGTGCCAGAGGGTCACATCTACACAACATGAAGCCTCGCGTGGATGACTGCATCACAGGCAGCGTGAAGGCGCGGCCTCAGTAGCCTGGAACGCCGCGTGATGGCATCGTCACGCACAATAATCACATCGCGACTCGCACTTACAGCATGGCCAAATGGGATACGCTTCTGCGCAGCCCAAAACCTTCAAGACTAAATCCTGGTCGTCTAGTGCGTCCGTGACAGGCCGTTAGGCTAGACCTGCCGGTCCCCACGTCAGAGTAGACGGTTGGCGCGGGGCGACCTCAGCGTCTGCACTGGACTCTAATAAAGTTAGACTCTCTGATCACATGGCGAAAAGTTTGGCCATCATGGAGGCAGTGCAAAACGAGTTGGGGTGAAGCAAGCTTGCAATGCTTGCGATTTTGGAGGCAGCGCGAAACAATTTTAGATGCAGAAAGCTTTCCGGGGGCCAGATCCTGAAAGGGCCAGGATCATTATTAAAGACGGTAGGTGGACAAGCACGAACGCCGGCGTTTGTGGCGCCATGACTTCCCCCTGTTTTCTTGCTTGCACGCCTGCCTTCTTTTATCATGAATCCCGGCGAAGTAGTCCAGCTGTCTGACATCCCAAACATTAGTAGGGCGAGGGCTTCAAACGGCTCATCGAACGCGAAAATTGACCGGCGTCCTGCGTTGCATAGAGTTTCCTAAAATTAACTAGAGGGGACTCTCGCGCTGTGATTGTTCAGCCACCATGGGAATGATGGGTAGTACATGGCTTTGCCTAGTCTTCGTACTTGCCGGCTTGAAACGTGTTCTGCAGGGCAGGAATGCGGCTTAAGCCGCGGCAGGCCGACGGAGGGGCCGAGCGACGGGAGGACGCGTCAGTGACGACGCAGAGACGACTTCGGGCGAGGCTGACGGGAGACTGCTCTCCCACGTTTAATGCAGGCGGTTTTATTGAGGGTGAAGAAGGGCGATTGGCCAGCGAGGTACGGGTCACATGAGCGGTATGGCCACGCCGCGTTGGTTGCGGAAAAATGTATAGGTGAAGGCCTAGCTCCACCTAGCGGCATGTAAGGCAATGTCATCACACTAGTGTGATTATACGATACCAGGGGTCGCACAGCGCAACAAAACGCACTTGTGGCTGTGTTTATTGTTGTGGTTTGGTTTTGTTTCAGATGAAAGAGTGGACTATTGTGAACTTCGTAAGGCGATGTGAATTAGTAAGTCTAAAAGGTTAAGGTGTTGAACCGAAACTGCTGCACATTTGCTCAACTTCGTGTTGCGACAAAGCGGCTCCAGACCTCGCGGAGCGAAAGAACAAAGAATAGACAAATCCGTGTACTACCCATCATTCCCATGCTGGCTGAAGTGCCATGCGTTGCAGCTCCCAAAGACACTAGCGCCAGAGATCCCTCTAGTATATTATTGGGAAACTCGATGCTGCGTTGGAGTCTCCGGCCGGCGGCATCAATACCATTGATACAAAAAATCATCGCCACGTGATGACGCAACCACATCCCGTCATCATGGCCACACACCGATTGCCAAAATTTGTAATGTCATCACATAATTCTGACGTCATATAACGTGGCGTCACAAGGTGACGTCCCCACACGACATCACTGCTTGGTCAAAGGCGGACCCCTCCTGGAGGCAGTGCGAAACAATATGAGGTACAGAAAGCCTAGAACGCCACTGATCCTGGAGGAATTGTAAAATCTCGTTAGTTGCAGAATGCATCCGGACAAGGTGCGGGAAGTTCAGTGCATCGACCTGAAAGAAAAAGGTGATGGTTTTTGCCTTCGGGTAGACTGAAACGGATGCATAAGGGACCGTGAGAGTTTTTACGACATAGAAGATAAGGAAGAGGAGAAGTCACAGTGAGGCATACATTGACCATCCAAGTCGGTTCGAGTGCCAATCTCAGACCCCTAAGTCTTGGAATAGAGTCGCTTTAGTTTGCTTCTCATTTCTGCTTTGATCATATTTGATTATTATTGTGATAATATTTTCATTGCGAAGGGCGTTATTAAAAGCGTTGTGTATATTGCCATATGAACCAAACGAATGCTGTCGTGCCTTTATTGATTTTCTGTTACGCTTTTCTCACTCCTTAAAGTGCTAACATCTATTTATGCTTTGTTATTTAGTCCAAAATCACATTGAGTACCGTGCACATGTGCTGATGGACAATGTAAGGGGCCGTGGCCTTGTTAAGCTGCATATTTCATCGCATTTTTTCCCCTGACCCACATATTTCTCATGGAGAAATAAATGCTGCTTTGATTTAGTTAGTGAGAGAACGAGCAGGAAGTTTGGTCGTGAAGTGGCAGCGGTAGTCGGTGCCACTCCGGCAGGCTCCGCAGTTAGCACAATGGGGTGTGGTTGCGGGCGCTGTATCGTGACATGGATCAGCAGACGGCTCATACCTTTGTAGTGCTATTTTCACGCTTGGTTTGCAGTGAAGCGATTGACAGCACAAAATTGGAACCGGACGGACGAATCATTGCGGCCACTGATTCACAAAGCGCCTGCAGGAGCATACCGAAAAGTACGGTGACACCCTGCGCACACCGCATCCTGACGTCATTACACCCACCTTGTCGCACCGGGTGCGTATCGTCTGGGCACCTCGACATGCCTTTCTCCATGGTAACGAAGCGCTGATGTAGTAGCTCGAGAACTCACAAACCGTGCGCCATCGGAGGAGCTGTCCAACCCAGACGACGCACCAACAGAACCACTAAACTACACTGAAACGCTACGACATTACATACAAAAGCGGATGTACTTCTCGCCACCACACAAATAACTCTACCGAGAGGAAGCTGTTGCATGGCGCCAGCTTCAGGTTAATTCATTCGCGTGTCATTTCTTCCTTCACCACTTGCAGGCCGCCCAATACCCTTCATACCCTTACAGTGGAGCGAAGCCCATAGTGCATCACTGCACCTCGTAACATCCACATCCACTGGCATACCCCTCTTTTCCCCTATTTTTTCACCCTTATATTTTTCGGGGAGACTGCACTGACCAGCTCAGAGCCACAGAAGCAACGTCGGCTGATCAGCAGGCACGTGGAGTAGCACTAGCCAATAAGGCCCTGAACTAAGGGCTCCATCGTACGAAGATGGCCATTCACCTCTGAATACGTTTCTCTCTCTCTCTGGCTTCGCCCGCTGTAGGGGTTCGATTTTCTTCATTCGATGTTTTGTGGACTTACGCAGCGTAAGCTCATGAAGTACTGTCTGACTTCGAATAACATTT